>LR749861.1:93109-254334 GCA_902729485.2 Mus minutoides
AGGGGGGAGGGTATAGGGAACTTTCGGGATAACACTTGAAATATAAATGAAGAAAATATCTAATAAAAGTTGAGAAAAAAAGAATCTAAACTAGTAATATTTGTGAAAATATATAAATATTAATCTTAGTTATACTAATATATATGTTGTGAGGCATTTTGTGTAATAAATATCCGGATGCCAGTGAGGATAGAAAAGAGATGTCATCGGTGGACCAAAGCCAGAATAGCTCTTAAAAGGCTTCAAGTTTGGGTCTGGTTTGCATTCTTGTTTTATACTCTAAAACTATAAGGTTCAGCAGGCAAGCAATAGAGGTTTTATAGAAGCTTATATGGCAGTCAGCAGGTTGTTAAGGGAAACAGCCCATTGTTATAGCCTTTTCTCTAGGTCAATCTGTTTCAGGTAGCAAGTGAATTCATGTTTCGCAAATAGTCAGTATAAGCAGTGCTTTAAGAAAATCAATAAATCAACATCTAATCATGGGTATTTTCTACCTTACTTCATAAGTAATTAACTATCAGGTGTGCTACATATTGGCATGTCAGTACTCTAGGGGCGAGGGAAGGTGAGAGACAAGAAACTCATATGTGTAACTCCAGCCTGAGCTGCACTGATACTCTGCCTCCAACATTCAAGGATTGGAGATGTAGGTCAGTGATAGTTTTACCTAGAATTTGAAAAGACACAAGGGTGGTAATTAGTAAATGGTATCAATACACTTGATTCCTCCTTTCTCTCTGAAGCAATGGCAACTGTTATGTGAATATTTTACTCCCTCTTGATTTGAGAGTAATGACTATTCTCAAACATAGCCAAGAATGTATTAAAAAAAAATGTGAGTCAAGGAGAAGGGTGGATTGAGAATTGAGAATTATAGGCTGTTTAGTCTAAGTATTGATTTAACCTCTAAGTGAGTTACTTAACCTCTCGTTCTAAGGCACTCTTATAAAACAGCGCTTGGCCAACAGATGCTTTAGAAATAACATACAAAGTTGGAGTATGATTGACTGAGTCCACATTTATTGGTTCTCTCCATTGACTGATTCTACGTTTGTTGGGTCTCTCCAACAGCACAGCCTAGAACCATTGTGGATTAACAGCAGTGACATGACACGAGAAAGAAGCTCACGCTCACATCATCCTGCTTTCTCTACAAAAATCATACACAGTATATTGTGTCTCACTCTCAAGGAACCAAGAGTGCCAGGGGCAACTGCGTATAATTTATTATGACATAGTCCTCTTTCATCAGACTGCTAGAAGCGAAACAATATTAGTAAACACTCAGTGATTCTCTTCTATAGACTCAGTGTTCCTCTAATGGCTTGACAGTGAATATCTCCTCTAGCCTAAAAAAATAAAATAACCACTCAGAAGTTGGTACAACTGAGGTAGCAGACACAAGGTACTCGCCAAAGTTTCATGTTTGAAGCACAGTAATCCTCCAGTTCATGCACTTACTGAACATGCCATCCTGATTATCTAAAGATGAAGATGGCCTTCCATAGGGCCATAGCATCAAAGCACCTCCTTAGCAAGTGACCCAGGCTACAGATCTGTGTCCATACTGCATACAGTACTAAACTTTCCAGGCCTTGGAATGAAATACGCCTGAATTCAAATACTGAACAGCCCAGTATTTGAATTTACCCCTGTCTTCCTGAGCTTGTGTTCTAATCTATGCAACTGAGTTTACTCATAGCGTTTGCTTTGCATATGGATTTGAAGATTAAAAAACCTGGCGTAATATGTATTAGAAGATGCCCTAGTCCACCATTATTGGGAAGAGAGGCCCCTTGATCTAGCAAACTTTATATGCCCCAGTACAGGGGAATGCCAGGGCCAAGAAGTGGGAGTGGGTGGGTATAGGAGCAGGGAAGGGGGAGGGTATAGGGGACTTATGGGATAGCACTTGAAATGTAAATGAAGAAAATATCTAATAAAAAATTAACAACAACAACAAAAAACCTAGCATAATCACTTAGGAAAAGTTTTAGGAGCTCAGCAAGTGTTAGCTGTGATGAGTGTGTTAAGGGTCTGTGGGTAGCTGTTTCCTTCCAACTTTGACAGGACTGCAATGAGTATAGATAATATCAAATCAATTGGCAATTTGATTGGCAAATAAAAAATGTTTGCAGAGACACTACCTACCCTCTGCTACCACCTTGGCAGGTAGAGCCAGAGAGTCAGAGCACATGCATTGTTTTAAGACCCTGGAGGCTCTTTCTTTGTTGTTATGTGTGAGGGTGAATGAACCAGCTCTCCTTGGAGAACTTTGAAAAGTGGCCTACAGCTTTCTTTTCACAAGCAATGCCTCCCATTTCCATAGTCAGCAATATCCACTTTCTTCTCTTTCTATGGTGACTTGAGAAGAGGATCTGGGGAGCAGGGCAGTGTTGCTTAGCAATGAGTTTCAGAGTTCTGTGCACTGTGTTTTGTTTTCACTTGGGTCTCCTGTCACTCTGCCTGTTGGAATCCTTTTGGCATCCTCTCATGTCAGAACCCCATGGGTCAAGTGTAGGCGTGTGCTTGTTTTATGGATGCTTCCTCATTCCTGCCTGCTGCCTGATCGAGTCTATATTTGCTGCTGGTTTTGTTTAAGAGACACTTCATACTGCAAACTCTCAAGTGCAAATCACTTTTTGTTTCTTTTATCCATGTCAATAATGGAGGGTTGTACTGGAGCTTAAATAATTCTTTCAGTGAATACATTAAACAGACTCTTTCATTATACATGTTAAGGGAATGGGAACAGCTTGAACAAAGCCCCATTCCCTTCACAAACATTTAAAAGGAGCGCAGGAACTGCCAGTGAGGGAACAATTGTTTTGGGTTTTGGAAGAAAAAAAATGCGGAGGGGGTAATTGAAATACATTTCAAGACTTTCAAAAAGATTTCCAGTGGGAACTTTTAACCACTGAGTCAAGCATTCCTGCAGGAAACACGGTGCAGTTTGGATCAATGTTTTCATGGTAATCTCTTATTATATCCACAGTGAATGACTGCAAATTTCTCACCTGATTTTGTGAGTTAAAATTCATTATAAAGATAAATCATTTTTTGACATTGCTCCAGAGGCTAAGGAAGCCACTTAGCATGACAAATGCCCTATTTCTCTGTTTGGTTGGACTGACATGTAGGCAAAGTTGACCTTTAGAACCATCTTCTTCTATGCCAGGGCATCCCCTCTTCTTCCTACTGTTTTCCAGATTTCCAGGATCTTTTCCACTGTTTATCTTCACGTTTGCTAGATTAAAACGAGTGTTTGTGAAGACATGAGATTTTCAGGAGTACAGAACTTTAATCTTTATACCAAGTATGGAATTAATACATGTAAGAATAAAACACCCAGTGCAGAATCACTAAGCTTGTATTGGTATCTTTATTAAGTCAATATTCATGCCAAGGTACAAAGACGTTCTGTCTCAGAACACCAAGACTCTGACGGAGTTTCCAGGAAACAAGCTGAGGCTTCATAATGAAGATGTGTTCCCCCTTATCCTTGGTGCTCTTAGAAGGTCAGTGGGCTACCTCCAGAAGAAACAAATTTACAAACTGTAGAACTCTCCAGGCAGAGGCCATGAGTGTTGCTGTTGGGTTGAAGAGATGAAGGAGCCTCATGCTAGCTCAAGGTCTATAGTGCTGCTAAAGAGGTATATAACCTGGTAATCTTGGCTCAGAATCATGACTTCTGGAGGTTCACAAACTGAAAAAATTGTTTCACCATCATGATAATTTTATTCATTCAGTCACTAATAGCTTCAAATGGCCAGCAAAGACATTTGCCTTCTACTGCCATTAGAATTGTAAACTGTGATAGTAGAACACTTGGATGTTCAACTCATGCCACAACATGAAACCTCACATGCTGTTAAAGTTTTCCAAACTGCTGACCCAAAAGTAGTTCATGGACATAAACATAAAATGCAAACTATAAATCTTCTAGGCTAAAACACAGAAGATCTATATGACCTTGAGTTTGGGGATGAAAATCTAGGTATAACACCATCAAAGGAAAACTGATAACCTGGACCTTTCTCAAAGTAAAACATCCTGATCTATGAAACATGCTGTTAGCAAAAGGAAAAGGCCGTCTTAGACTGGGAGGAAACCTGTCCATGATACAATATCTGATGTAAGTAAGACTTCTACACAGAGTAGGCAGGGAAGCCCTAACAGCATCAAGAAGCAAACGATTAAATGGGCAAAAGCCATAAATCACATATCAGCAAAGAGATCTACAGACGGGAGGCAGGCATGTTAAACATGCTTACATAACCTTTCATCAGAGACTGCGAGCTCAAACTAATGAGGTTTTGGATTTAACCATTCAGTAATTCAAAAGCAATTAAAACTCCACATACCTTTAAAATTCCCAAGCCTGGCAATCATTCTTGCTAAGGAGGATTCAGAGCTACAAAAACTCCCATTCTTACTCATGAGATTATCAAATGTTATGCTTACTTTGAACTAGAGTTTTGCAAGTTTCTTTTTTTACAGGACAAACACAAGCCTTACCATGTAATGCATAATCTCACACCAAGATATTTATCCTCAAATATGAAGAACTATGTCTGTGGTCAGCCATGTACAGTTGTGTTCTTCATATTCATTAACTACTGAAAGTCAGCCTAGGAGACCAGTGGCTGAAAGCACATACTATTTTTTTTATGTAGCTTCCTAGCACCTAAGTCAGGTGGCTCACAGCAGGCTGTAGGCCCAGCCTCAGGGGCTCTAACAACTTCTTCTGTACCCCAGGAATAACCCTAAAAACATACAGTAACATTATACAAACTGTAGAGGTTTTCTTTATGTATTCAGGATTAGATACATATGTACATAAATGTGCATAACAATTCATAACATTTCATTCTTTTATTGTGTACTATTGGTAGCATGACATTAAAATGCAAGGCTATATCATTCATGTATTTACATCTTAAAGTATGGACCCTCTTGTTTAGGCTTTGAAAAGGTTAGTGCAAATACAAAGCAAACTTATTCCACATTTCTGAGTGACCACTACCCTTCTTTTTTTCCTTTTCTATTTCTCATTTTAAATAGTGCAATTTTGAGAAATTGTACTACCTTTGAATTTCTAACAACTTGCCTCTCAGGCTTTTCAGGTGTTTCAATACTCAGGAATATTTACTTAGATAACTCTGTGTCTTCATTTCTGAGAAAACACATCCCTGAATTTGGCCTTCAACTCTTTCTTTGGACAGTCTATGCAACTTTTCTGAAGTTTAATGCTCTCAAGTATAAGATGAACAGTAGTTGAGATAAATTGATCTTGACACTTGTGAGAATTTGGACTAGCCTTAAAAAACTTGGGATAAATCTGAATAAAAATTGGGAATTCATCATTTTGACAAAAGAAATGAGTAAAGATTTTATAGCAGAAGGTAAAATGATATTTTCATTAATCAAGAAAAAGTTGTTACTGGTACCCTACAGGAAACATCTATAATATATTCCTTCTGCTCAAGGTTCACAGATCATCACAGAAAAGGGTCTAGAATGACCATGAGAACCTAGGTAGTAGATGACTACAGCAAAGGTGGTTTTTGAACAAGGAAAGGCTGTTGCTCACAGGAACTCACAATTTGATTGCATGCACAAGACCTGTGCAAGATCAAACTAAACGGAGATGCTGCTCAGCATCGAGCAGATGGTGTCTGTACTGATGCACCTCTTGGCAGTACTAAGTAGATTCAGTAGCTTTGAAAAGTGAGGGACACATGGAGTGGGGAGGGAAGAGCAGTGCAGGAGATGAGGGGAATTAGAAGGCGGGCAATGGTAGATGAGGTTAATATGATAATTTCACTTTTAAAACATAAAAATTAAAATATACCTGTTTAGATGAAAAATTATGTAGCACATGCACCATGCACGTGGCATGTATTTATCTTGTAGTTATGGAAAATGCCTTCTTTCTGGGAACATTGCTGTAAATTATCAGAATTTTAGCGTGCCATGGAGTTTAATGAGTGAAGATTCTTTTTTTAAAAAAAAATTTATTTAATCTTTTTTACAATCCAGATTTTATACCCCTCCCAGTCTACCCTCTGACTTTTCTAAATCCCATACCTCCTCTCCCCCTGCCTCCACAAGGATGGCCCCACTCCCCCATCTGCCACCCTACCAGACCTCCCCTGGCCTCCAGTCTCTTCTCTTGAGTGTTAGATGCATCTTCTCTGACTGAGTCCAGACCAGGCAGACCTCTGCTGTTGGAGGCCTCATATCAGCTGGTATATACTGCCTGGTTGGTGGTGCAGTGTCTGAGAGAACTCAGGGGTCCAGGTTGGTTGAGACTGCTGGTCCTCCTATAGGGTCTCCCTCCTCCTCAGCTTCTTCCATCTATTCCCTAATTCAACCACAGGGGGCAGCAGCTCATGTCCATTGGTCGGGTGTAAGTATATGCATTTGACTCTTTCAGCTGCCTCTTTCAGAGGGTAGTCATGATGGGCCCCTTTTTGTGAGCACTACATAGCCTCAATAATAGTGTCAGACCTTGGGTTGTCCCCTTGAGCTGGATCCCAATTTGGGTCTGTCACTGGACCTCCTTTTCCTCAGGCTCTTCTCTATTTTTGTCCCTACAGTTCATTCAGACAGGAACAATTATGGGTCAGACTTTTTGACTGTGGTATGGCAAACCCATCCTGTCTTTCTGCTGGAGGTGATATCTACAAGTTCCTTCTCCCCACTGTAGGGCATTTCATCTAAGGTCCCTCCATTTGAGTCCTGAGAGTCTTTCACCTCCCAAGTCTCTGGTGTATTCTGGAGGGTTCCCTTGCCCCACCTCCTACCTCCCAAGGTTGCTTGTTTCCATTCTCTCTGTTGGCCCTCAGGGATTCAGTCCTGTTCTCCCCAACCAATAACTGATCATGTTCCCCTCTTCCCCTCTCTGTCTCCTTTCCTACCCAGGTCCCTCCCTCCCCCTCCTGTGATTGCTTTCTTCTCCCTCCCAAGTGGGATTGAGGCCTCCTCACTTGCCTTCCGCTTATTAACCTTCTTGAGTTCTGTGGATTGTATCCTGGGTATTCTGTACTGTTTTGGCTAATGTCCACTTATTTTTTTTTTTTTGAGTACATACCATGCATGCTCTTTTGAGTCTGAGTTACCTCCCTCAGGATGATATTTTCTAGTTCCATCCATTTGCCTGCAAAACTCAGAATGTCCTCATTAACACACTTAAAGTCAATTTTTTTAAACAAATAAAAGGGCTCATCCTCATCGCCTCAACAGAAAAGAGATTTGTAAAAGAAAACTAGAGAACACACACTGAACATAGTCTTGGTGTCCATCTGTTCATTGCTTGGGATGAAGTTACAGCCATACACTGGTGTTTTTAAAGAACAGACATAGTTGTAGGCCTTGCCTCTTCCATGTTGTTGTTAACATTGGTAAAGGAAGTAGAGAAATGGCTACCTTATAAGTCCCTTTTTCACAGACATTGTGTAACCAGAATAGAACCCTCCTAGAACCTCACACACATAATAAAGATTCAATTACAGAGTGTTCTTGGACATATCCCCTTGTTTTAGAAGACCAAGGCAACCAAATGACTTTTCATGGAGAGACTCTCCCATTACATTGATTGGGCTCCCTCTGATGTGTTCACAGTAGTTACAGAAGTAAACATAGGTGATTTGCATTTCTCAGAGCACATGCCATTATCTTTCGCTAGAGCATATACCTCCCTGTTCACTGCAGAAGCACACACATAGCTTCTATCTCCACAGAACTGAGGTTCTTTTTCCCTTTGGCAGTTTAAGAAGCTGTTCCCTACCATTCTCTTCCTTCTATTGGGCTTTAAAGGTGGGGAACCCAAATTTATTGTGACATCTAACATTCTTTAGCATGTATGCATCACAGTTTATACAAAGAAACAGTAGCAGTGGCAGTGGGAGAGGACACTCGCCGTAAGAAAGCTTTAACAACAATAAAACCTTAGAAGACACTGTTTTTACAGCAGAAAAACCATAACAGATTTCTAGGTGTTAGCTAGAGTTGAAGGCTGGCAATGTGGCTAAGCAGCCAAAGCAAGGTGTTTACCATACTGCCTGAAGAAATGAGTTCTATCCTAGAACGCACACAGTAGAAGGTGAGCACTGACTCTTCTAAGTTGTTCTCTGATCACCATGGCACACACATGTGTGATAGCATCACACACACACACACACACACACACACACACACACACACACACACATTTTAAAAGGATTGAAGGAAATAGAGTTTTGCAAATGAAAGGCAAGGGCTTTGGGGGATCTTAAATAAAAAAACTCACACATTTTTTTTCATGTCTACATAGTATAAACAAATGGAACATCCCAATTTCAGTTTGAGTTTGAAAAAGAATATTTTTTAACATCTAGTCACCTACACCTCACTGACAGCCAAAAGAAAATGATTAACAGAGTATAGGAATTTATTTGGTAACTATAAAACTGAAATGTCTCTTAAAGATCAGATACTAAAGTCAAACCCAGAGGGAATTTGCACAAGCCTAAAGAAAAGCCTACAATATCTTTGAAGAAGGATCAGTGTTGGCAGTGCCCATGACATCCTGAGAGCAAGAATAGAGTCCTATAGCGATAAGGAATCCTACCTTTAATAAATGAGGATCCTTTTTATTTCTCCAAGGGTATTGATAGAAGTTGATGATTAGGTTCCAGGCAATGAGGCTATAAATATTAATAAGCAGGACCTTCAAATGACTCATTAGCTAATCGTTTATGATTCTGTAATCGGTGACACATTTCACACATTTAGTAATATACTCAGGGGTACTTTTAAATTAAAAGAGTTTTGTGAAGCAGTTTGAAAAACATGCAAATATTTTATTAGTTTTAAATTTGCCTAAATTCCAGTTGATTAAACACAAGATGGGCTCTAACACTATACACAATAAATCAATACATTCTAGACCTTTCTCCTACCTACCATTTTGTTGAACATTGAAAAGGAAAATATAACTGCAAGACTTATCTCACTGCAGTTTCTGTTTTATGATTATTAATCAGCATATCCTCCAGTATAAAGTATTCATGGATAGCTAGGAATTTTGTAGGGGCAGATGCTGTAGTGGAGATCAGGTACCAATTCTTCAAGCTTTTTCTGTTAGCTTCTGAGACCAGCGTACTGCACTAGAGTTAGGATTTTGGAGACAAGAGAATTAGACCAGATGGACTTAATGTTCAAAGTCATGAAAATCAAATTACCATGCTATATTTGGGCAACCACAAGCCGTTCAAGTTTGTCTAAGCACAGAGAAAGAAGGGGGAAGGAGAGGCTGCAGTATTAGATCATACAATAATACTTTAAGGGCTCTTATAAACAAGTTAATTTTATGATCAATAGAGCTTTGGTACCGAAGTGTGGCCGCTGGACCATGTGTCAGCATTACCCATGTATATGTTAAAACCACACATTTGTAGGTTCCAACACAGACCTCTTCAGTCAAAACAGATAATATGGTGAGAATAAACTCCACTTGGTTTTTAGGCACATCAAAATTTGAAGAACAGTGCATGAGGAAGATGGTATATGGTTGGAGCATGTCATGTCAGAGGGAGATGTTGAGAATTGCTTGTTTAGAGTACTCACTAGAAGCTAGGTGTTGGAATGAGATGGGATGTACTTAAGAGCAGAAAGGCTACTAACTAGAAGGGTGTTGGAATCCAGGAGGATGCTGAATAAACCTGGAATTGGACAGACAGGTAAGGGGGACTTTGGTGAGGTAACAGTGCTAGGATTTGAAAATAATTCCATGCATAGAAAAAGAGGCTGATTCTTGGTAGACTAACGGGTTTCTAGCTCAGGCCACCAGGCAAGGTGTATTAGCAGGATGGGATAGGGTTTGCCAAGAAGGAGCACATTTTTAAGAGGTGAGCAAGATGATAACTTGTACAACTTGCAATGTCTACTTGGAAGTACCTATGACATACTTGATAATGTTTAGTAGACAATTGGGAGACAAGAATCTGGAATTTTGGACACACACACATATATTTAAAAGTTAGTGTCTTATCAATGCTCTCTGAATCCTTAGTACTAGGGAAGATTTTCAGGAAGAGCTTATCTAATGATATAAAGTGGTATGCTGAGGAAACACTAGAGTACATTAGCCTCTTAGGGGTGAATAGAGTAATGCCAGACTGTGGAGAAAAGTGTAAAGGATATGAAGGGTGTAGGGTCATGGGAAAGAAAGGAGAAGATATTTTCAAGCAAAAGGGAGTAGCCCTATCTTGGCCATGAGTCATACATATAAAATAAAGACTGACAAATGCTTCTTAGATTTGATACCTAATTTTTGGTACACGTAATTTGGTAACTAGCCACAGAAATGTTACTTGGATGGTGATATCAAAAGTTAGAGTTGCTGATTTCTGAACTTTTAGAGTCTTTAAATAATTCTTTCTAGAAAAGTATCCTTGAAAGGAAGTCAAATATTGACTCTTAGACAAAATAGAAATCTTTGTCTGTGTCTCTATCTCTCTGACTCTGTCTCTGTCTCTCTCTGTGTCTCTTTCTCTTTCTCTGTCTCTCTCTCTCTCTCTCTCTCTCTCACACACACACACACACACACACACACACACACACACACACACACACACACACACACACTTCTCTATTTTTCAACATGAAGGAATGAACACAGAGGAAAATCAATCAAAGGAAATGTTGTGGGTATAGGCAGAGGAATAGATTATAGGACAAGATTTCTTTGAGGCAGCATGACTGGAATGCAATATGCAGGTGGATTTTATTTGCTTTAGAAGGAAGAAAAATCATAGACACCTGTAAAACACCTACAGAGGCATGGGGACTGGGGCATATAAACTCGAGAACATAGTAAACAGACTTTCTATGTGAGCCTTAAATTTAGCCTGTGCTATAAGTGATCTGGACAGTCACTGGGTAAGGAAACTGACTAGTAGACATGGAACCCCAGAGGAAAATGACTGAAGAAGCTTCCTAGGAAATACGCTGGGTCTAGGCAACTTGGAAAACCATTCAGTATAGATTTTTAATTATAGGCAATATATTGTGCTCTTGTCGTCCTTTCTATATGTTGAATGACTTTCCTGAAGAAATATGTCAGCAAATTTCTAGTCACCCCAGAGAGGGTACCAATAGACACCAAAGAAAAATTTGACACAAGTCTAGCCTGACAAACCAATGAATTTATTGATCTCAGTTGCAGGAGTGTGGGCTATAGGTTATTTACCAAAACATGAATGATGCAAAGACAGTTGCATTACCCAAAGCCAATGCAGACCATTCATAAACTTGCAGGCAACTCAGATGCTTAAAAAATCCCCCCCCCCACCAGCAGTTGTAACTGTTTATATAACCCTGGGAAGGACTGTTTTAATTTACATATTTCTGAACTAGAATCCTAGACTAAATCTAATCCTAATCCTAGACTAAAAACCCATGAGCTTCTTAAGCATTGTAAATTCAGTGAGCTTTTCTTCTCCATCCAAGAGGCAATATTTCAATTCTAGGGTGGAAAAAAAAGCTACACAATACTGTATTACCTACTCAGAGTAAACAGAAGAAATGCATTTGGTTACACATCATTTGTGCTCTCAATGTGTGGTCAAAGGGTTTATAATTCAGATCTGAAGAAGTAGACAAAGGTCCAGACGTGTTGACCACAAACAAGAAGACATGCATAACCATGAGCCAGGGAAGCAAACCCCACATATAGCCTGTGGTCAACCATCCATTATCCAGAAAGGATGGAGTAACATTGGGAACAATAGTGAATCATTTTAGCTGATTCATAGCTTTTCAAAGTTGTAAGAACTCAATCTAGGAACATGTTCTCTTCAGTTACTCAGTGGATGCTCCCGTATCTGCTCTTTGTTATCTGCTAAGTAGCTAATTTCATACGCAGATACCATCTAAAGGGAGGCTTTTAAAAAAAAATCAGGCTTAGAAGCTTCCCTTGAGACTCAATATGCTATATGTTAAGATTAACTTCATGATTTTTAATTGTATATATGTGCATCTGTGTAAGGATATGTGCACATGCAGGTAAATGCTCTGAGGCAAGAGGCATGAGAGATCCACTGAGCTGAAGTTACAAGCATTTGTGAACTGCTTAACTTGGGTGTTGCATTCTGAACTCAGGTTCTCTGCAAGAGCAGTACAGGCTCTTAACCACTCAACCCTCTCTAAATTTGTTTTTATCCAATGAATCAGTGAAAGCTCTCACACCAAAGTTTAAGACATTGTCCTTAGGTTTATGGCACAGTCAGCAAATCAGGGTTCTTGATCTTGCTACCTTACAACTTCATGTGGAGGATAAAATGAGTCCCTAAATGACCACATGAGAAATGAAAATACACGCGATTAGAGAAGTAATAATACTCTACGTTTTTTGTTTAAAGATGAGGAGCCAGAAGTCATTTCTCAGCAAATTGAGACTTGTGTCTCCTACACCCCTCTGCAATGCTGTTTACATTGGAACACCCACAGGGTTTTGCAGCCAAGTAAATCAGTCAAGATGGAAATACTAATTAATTTGAATGGACATTCTCTGTTAGTTCATAATGTAAAAGAGAACCCTGCCATTAATGATACTCTGAAACTATGTTACCTCCTACATTACAAATCACTTTTCATAATTATCAGAATATCATATTATTTTGTCCCTCATTCATACTTGAAGAACTCTTAATGCTCATCATAAGCAGTTGCTCCCATGTTACACTGCAGGGAAGTGGTGAATTAGTACAGTCATGCAGTGCAGGTCTCATGAAGGGGATCCTTTAGGGCAATAATGTTTCTGTGGATTTAGTGGAGGGGGGACCAGAAGTCTTCTGAGGGTTAGAAAGGATGGATAGAAGAAACAATATCTAAGTACTAGTAAAATTTCAATATCGGGAGATGATGGCATACCTAGCTCAAAGGGCATAGTAAGGTTCAAACCATAGATATAGGATATGTTGAGGTAAGACTCATGATCTATCAGAACCTATCAGATCTATCAGAATGTGTAAGTCATCTGTCCAGAGGAAATAGCTCTCTTGCAACTAAACAGGATTGCATTACAGGAAACAATAGAGAGGAAGATGCCTGTAAGGCTTTGAAATCATCTGTGTTTAGAGGATAGAAGATGCGAGAGGAGCCTGCAGAAGAGAAAGTAAAAGGATGGCCAGAGAGCTTGATTCTTCTCAGTTACTATAGAAAACTGGCATGGGGTGGTGTCTGACAAAGGATACAACCAACATTAGATTGTGACTGGGGGCACAAGAGTTGGAGAGCAGTCTTGGTGAGGTTACAGCAAACACCTCCAAAGTGATGCAAGGTATAAGGCAACAAACAAACAAACAAACAAACAGCTGAGAAGAAAATAAAGGCAGGCAGGTGGTTAGTAATAGAGGAAAGGCAATCTCACTCCCCTCACTCCCAAGCCCTGCCCCTGTCATATTCTTGCTAAGTTGCTTAGCACAGCTCTCTTTGGGACTTTGCCC
This sequence comes from Mus minutoides, assembly GCA_902729485.2. Taxonomy (NCBI): domain Eukaryota; kingdom Metazoa; phylum Chordata; class Mammalia; order Rodentia; family Muridae; genus Mus; species Mus minutoides. Next base: position 106,603 of record LR749861.1, read on the forward strand.
ATTGGACTCCAAGTTTCCCATCTAATACTGAACTTTTTATTCTGTGTTTGTGCTCTGCCTCTGCAGAGCATAGAGTAGGACAGCTCTCATATGCTTTGTCTGTGAATGACAGGCCATATTTACATTAGCCACATTTTACTTTATATGCACTCACTCATAAGCTCAAAGTTCCTTATAATTCCAAGTCATCCACATCCTAGACTGGCCAGCTATGTGGGAAGAAAACCCAAACAAAATAGAGGACACTGGAACCTTGAGGTGGAGCGAACATAGGGCTGATACCAGGAAGTCTACACTCCCCAGGAGAGACATTGATACTCTTCTGAAATTTATTCTTGAGAATATCAGTCTACACTATTTGTGCTCCAGATAGAATTAATTAGATGCATCTAAGCCTCTGTCTAACTGTGAAATGTTCTGAAATTAATAACTAACAATAGCACATGCCTTTATTAATTCACTACCAAGATATCTATAGAACTCAACACACTGCCAGTCTATAGTAAGTTTAAAATATAGTGGTGCATGAAATGACAGTGGCCCTAATCCACTGATATTGATAGCCACAGACTCATTGTGTCATTTTGACGTTGAAAAAATACTTAGCTAAATGCAGGGAGAAAAGGTTAAAACCCAGACTCAGAGGGTGCCCCAAATCACTTCCTGCTTAAAGAGTTTGCAGAAAAGCACTGGTTTGACAACTTTTTAAATACTGAATGAAGAAGAGTCTTTTAAATTTGAATTTGGCCAAGAGGTAATAACTTTCTATGATTTACAATCCATGTTTTCAATGTATTTATATTCAAGTTCATATTTGGAACAGGATGCTGAGCAAGATATTGAAGGGCCCTTAGCTTGTAAATCCTATAAGGAATTATACTTATATTCATTTATACTATATTATCTGAGATGTTAATAACCATGGCATTCATGATATAACAGAATTAGCACATAGCTTGGTCATGCTCTGTACCCATAACAGAAACACAGAGAAGTGTATCTGAAAAGCCTTCCATCAGACAATCCAGAGTGTATAGCGTGAGACTGAAAACAAAGGGATCCACCATTAAGATTGTAATTCTTCCTCACAGTATCAGCTGAAGGTCTATGTCTATGATGGTTTTAAATCCCATTAGTCAGTAGAAATAGACAGGTGAAAAAGAAATGGCCTCTGAGTTTTGTTTTTCAGAGTTGATGTGGGCGTGAAGATGTATTTTCCATTTCTCCTCTCAGCACACAGTACCGTTCCCATCTCTCCTCTCAGCACACAGTACCATGGTGTATGAGTTGTTCATACTAAGTAACAAACCAACCCAAAACCAAAAAACATAAAGTGATAGCTATATGATTATTATCTCACAGGACTTAGTGACTGGCCTGGGATGATTCTGCTCTAGGTGACAGTAGTGTCAGTCCAGCCACACTCATTTGGGAGCTTATTCGGATTAGAATACTGGAGATGCTTTGATCACATGACTCATGCTTAGCTGGGCTCAGGTCTGACACTGCTCTATCTAAGCTTTGGAATGCAAGCTCTTCAGATATATCCTGTTCTCCACCCTAGTACTTCACACATACAAATATAACACATACTACACATACACATACATACATGGTATACATACAAATATTTACCTAAAGTGATGTTTTCTTTCTCATATGAACATGTTTCTTTAACAGAAACTCAGAATTAATTCAGTAGAAAAAAGAAAAGAGGAAAAGGCATAAATATATTCAAACTTCTTCTCTTTCCCCTAAGAAACATATAGGAAAGTCTTCAAAGTAGCCTGGAAGGTGATAGACAATGACTTGAAGAAAAATCAAGTATCTGTGTGAAGTGCAATAAGGATGATGGAATAGGTGTGGTGGAAAAGGCAGAGCATTTAAGAATGCTTGCTATGCATTAAGAAGGAACAAGACCCCTTCTTGGGTACTTTCAAATCTTGAGATTCTGAGCAAATATTTGAAATTCCTTAGTGTATATGTACAATGTAAGCCCCAATACACATTTCTTATACTTTTAAAAAAGACATTAAAATATTTTGTATGTTTACTTTTTTAAAGACATGCATTTGTGGAGTGGTAAAGGTGGAGGTGAGTTCATGTAACTCTGAGCTACAGCATTATTATCACTAAAGCATATATATTGTGCTTTGAACATTTTTAACAATAGAAGTAATAATGCCTGAGGCCAGACTACTCTGTTCTATATTTAACTTTGAAATAGTGGCCCACGCTAGTGACATTTCTACCTAGAAGCAGAAAAGCTTCTAGTATTTGTGAAACAATAAACGCTAACATCTCAACAAAACCACTTAGCTTAGTATGTGGATTCTTTTGTAAGTACTTAGAACCATTGAGCTAGCTGGTTACAGTAAGTCTCTTGTGTACATCTGAATTTCAGTGATAGTATGAATAAATATGTTGGAATGAGACGCAGCTTGGAGTTCAACTGACTGGGGGAAGATCATGAAGACAGAATCAGAAAGATCCCTCATCTACTGATAATTATTTGAAAACACTGTACCCAATTCCAACTGCCTTCAGTGTTGAGAGAAGATTGATGTCCCATGTTCTTGTTATCCATCATGAGGCTTGACCTGGTGGGCTTTTTGACATAGGTAGGAAAACAGAATGAAAATAATGAGTCTGATCCAGCAGCTCTTGGTCAAAAGTAAATAAACAAACAAACAAAAAAAAAATAAATAAGCTGTTATTTCTGGTTCTCCCAGAAGTTAATAGGAGGACAGGAGTAAGAATGCAAGAGAATTATTTGGGTTGGGTGGGAGAGAATGGAGGCTGGAAGGGCCATAAAAGTGCAAGTCATACTATCCTCTTGTGAAAGAGAGAAGGGACATAGAAGTCTTGGAGAGGAGGAGCCTCAGGCTGACATAGAATGCTAAGGAAGTTTTGGCAAAACAGTGGAGACTCCTTAAGAAGAAATACTTCTCTTCCTCTCTCAGGAACTATCTACATTGGTAAGGCTGCTGTGTAAGTCATTGATATAACCTATGCCAAACATGCCTCAATTAAAAAAATGGGCCTCCATATAGGATGCGGCATCCAAGTCAGTGTTGATGAAGTACTCTTGATAGAACTCTGAGAGGAGATATAAGTGGACAGAACTCCTTGCTTAATTGATCCTCTACTTGGTTCGGCATATGAGCACTACAGTGACTTCTAACTTAATAGGTGAGTAGCTTGCTTTAGAAAAGCCTCAATAATAATGCAGATCTATATAAACACATGTCAAGGGTACAGTCAAAGAAGGTTTATTTCTACAACTGAAAGCATAGGCAGTTGTTTCTATGTCCTTCTCCCAGTTATTCTTCATCTTAACATCTTCCTTCAACTGCTAACGTTCTTGATTCCTGGCATTGTATGAGTGCTTTATTTTACATTAAATCATGCACGTTAGGACATATGTATATACAATTTCAAGACCATGTCTGTTTCTCCTTGTCTTAACTGGGTGTGACAAAACTGTGCATCCACCTACAAGACTACATTTCCAGTGTCACTTCTTTTTTGATGTCCAAGTATGAAGTTGCATCACACATGTCTTTGGCAATGCTTCATGGAACAGGGACTCCTCAGAATTCTCTTGGAGTTGCACCATGTGCCTCTTGATTAGAATGGGTTATGGTATGGGCTTAAGTGGTCAGGAAAGATAAGAAGAGATTTCACTATATATAGAAAGAGACATGTGTTCATTCTGGCTTTATTTGTTCATTTCTCCATCATATATTAGTTTTGAGATATCTTTAAACCCATGTTTCCCATAGTCCATGATTAGGAAGGAAACTTAGTATTGAATAGAGTGTTGAGCAGGTGTCTTGATGATCTTTCCAATACCTTCATTCCAGTGTTAATGTTAATATTTAAAAAGTCACAAAATTCCATATCTTATCTCTGGTTAGCCTACATCAAATCCAATGTGTATGCTATCCTTTTTGTTTGACTATTTATATTGTTTAGTATAACTTTCTTATAAAAGTACATTCTTGTCTAGGATAAAACCAAGGTAGATATTTCGTTAACTTTTGTTTCCTGTACATAAAGGTTATTACGCTAGGGAAGTGGGGTCTTTTCATTGACATTCTGGAATAGGCCTTTAAATTCAGCTACTTCCAACCTTGCTTCCAACCATGTTACAGCTGTTCCTTTAAATCAGACCTGAACTAAGCACGAACATCTGTAGCAAAAATTATGAGGCCCAGCTGAACATTTTGGACCAGAATGTTCCATCTCACTTCTTTCAGCTTTAACCTTTTAGCAATTATCTTTACTATCCTTAGAAATGGTAATTAAAGTTGGTAGAAGAACAAACAGAATACTCAAGATGTTTTTACATTCCAAACACCAGGTACATAAATGTCAGTGGCTTAAATATTGTTACAAGAATGCTTTTATTAACTCCACCTCTGACCTTCTTGGGGATCATATTTAGCCTTTCCTCCAGGGAGTGTAACACTGCTAATCAGCTTGCATAGTTGGCAGCCATTACAATGCTGGGGATACCTAAAGCTATCCCAGGAATCATTCTCCCCTGACTTCAGACAAGCCTGCTAGATCTGAAGGCATGGCTGTGTGTATTAACACTACCAATTCTGTCTAAAAAGGTGTTCAGTCATAACAATCAAAATATGTTCAAAGTTAAGCAATGATTTTCCAAGTGGACTCTTTCAATCTTGAGAGGACATCATTTTTTGTTTTGTTTTATTTTGTTTTGTTTTTCATTTGTTTGGTTGTTCTTTGCGGGGGGGGGGGGTGAGTTTTAAAACACATCTTTAATGGATTCCACATCCTGCTTTCTCCAGAAAGTATTTGTTTACTACAGAGCTGGCAAGAGGTTCTTGTGAGTTTGAGTATATGCAGAACATAGTTACTGACATCTGATGTTTTGATTGAACCTCTTTGATTGTTGCTAGTGAGTTTGTAGACATCTATAGTGATTACTACTTAGGGACTTTATTAACATCTGAATTACTGTTCCTCCATTATAACAAAACAATTTTTTATTAAAATTATATGTACCTTATGTTTCCTAGCATTTATGATTAAATTACTGAACACTAATTTCACATCTCATAACTCTAGAATATTCAAACCAAGAATGAAGTCATCTAGATTAATAGAAGGATCGTCACTGAACATAGGCTTGATGATTCTTCATGGCATTTGGCCCATTAGAATAGTCCTAGCAGTGAAAAGGGTTGCCATAGGTGACATAAGAGACACTTGTTTATGTTCAAGTATAATTTATTAAAAACCAAGCAATTGTTACTAAACGGAAGGATTTTAATTAAAAATATCAATATGTATTGCTATTTAGAGTCAGCTTGATAGAAAACTTAGTTGATTTTTAAATTTTTTCATTTGATCATTCTCATTTATGTTTCTGTATAGCAATACTATAGTCCTTTTCTTCGTTTCCTTCAAACCAGATGTTTCTTTTGCTTTCACATTGGGTCAGGTTCTCTCACTTCTCTTGATTTCTGAGCCATTTGGCTTTATTTCCCAAGGGGAAATGGCCTGGGTGGCAGAATTGAGCCAGGCTCCCATCGTTCCTTCCCTACCTCACAGTCATTCTCAGAGCTGGAACTGAAGATCATTTTGGCCCCAGGCACATTTTTGTTGAGTTATTTGTTCAATAAATATTTCATTGTCTTTATTATGCCAAGAGTTGGTAACTCTGACATCAATCATTTCACTGCCCACTGGTATTTAAATATAGGTTCATATTCAGATAACATAGTGGTCAGTTATTAAAGTTGTTTAAATCATTATTCTAATTGACGCAGAATTTATAGCTTCAGTATCTTAATTTTTAGTAAATTGTGAACCAAAATATGAGCATAAAACTTACTTTATAAGATCCTTTTGGTAGGAGAAAAGTTTAATAGTTTTGTGGTTTTCAGTGCTATACTTTGTAAGTAAAGTTGAAACCTAAATCCTTCCCTAGGGTTTAAGGTTGGCTACCTTTCAATTTTCACAGAAAAGCTACATGAAGCAAGAAGAACAATAAACTGATAATTTGAGGGCATGTTTGTATGTTCAAGCTTCAATTATTTCTGCAGCCTTTCCTCCCAGCCTAGAAGGGTACAGCAACTTCCCCCAGAATTATAAGAAAATTATAGCCGCATGAAAATTCCAGCCATAAGCATTCAATTATTAGAGGAATTATGGCTCTCCTTTAATGATGTAGATTCAAAAATGCAAACCAGTTGCTTTGGATATCAGCTTTCCAAATGCTAGCCACAGACCTTATAGAAAGCACATTACAAATAGGAAAATATGAATGGGAGTATTTTTATTTTTCCTTTTACTAAAGACGTTAATATTGAGCACATGAGTCATAATTCTAATCAGTATTCCCTGGAGACACTGAAAACCAGGTCAGGCTGGAGACTCCTCAGTGCCAGTGTCTGATGGGAGCAAGTGTGAAGAAGAAGAAGAAGACAAAAGCATGTGTTAGAACAAGCTTTGAATCTAGATACAAAAGATGCTTGTGTTAGTCCGTGACTTTGTTATAGTTTCAAGCCACCTTGCCTTCCGTTTTCTTTCCTGCAGCAGAGGCTAGAGTGCTGATTGAAGGACTCCCTACTTTCTTGGTTTTACCTATATCTCTAGTGTGGTTGATTGCTTGGTCCCATTAAGGAGAACACAGAGCATAAATAGTAAATTGCCTCCATGACTTTCTGGATGCAATAAGACTTTCTCTTAGAAGCTACACATGTGTTCATTCCAATATTCTTTAAGGAGTACTTTGGCTGGCCAGCCCTTAGAAAGATAGAGTCAACGATTAAAGCGGAGAGATGAGACTTCAGTAGGAGTGGGATTCCACTTTAGGGGGTACATGAGCCAATGTAGCAGAAACAAAGTTTCTATTAGAGTAGTTCTTAGGGCTCTAGAAATCCTGTCAGAACAGATAATGTGTTTCAATTTGATGGGATACGAAGAGTATCCACTTGGTACCCCGAATATGGGGGTCGTTACTGAAGTCAAAATAATATATAGAGATCAGGAAATAGTACTGAATCGGTGACCTGTATATTTGGGGAAGGGGGTGATGTGTGTTAGGAGTATAAAGATAAGTAAGTAGAAGTTTTCATTACCATCGTTTTGGATTTCGATTACTTACTTAACTTTGATTAATTTTATTACATTTTAATTACCTTATAACTACAAAATACTTCTTGACATATAAAATAAAGTAGTCACCCAAACCAAAGATTAGAAAATATGGTCTGACCTTAAAATATAGGATTTTTAAAATTTGAATTTGTCCCGGGAAAGTTCAAGTCTAATAATTAGATGAATTCAGGCTCTGAGAGTTGGTAATCAATTGTTCCTGGCCTCTACCCTCAAGGAAGCTGCAGTCTGTAGCAAACTGTCCACCGTGGTGATCTAAGGTATTTTCACAGTCAGTAGAAGGAAGTCTATAGTGCCAAGTCCAAACGAACTACTTCCTTCTTGTGAACACCTTCTTCTGTTATGAATTAGCCACTACAGATGGATCCATGGTGTGTGTGAAATATCAGTGCACTTCAGTTTTATGGCTTTCATCTCCCATGCTTTGGTTGTTCATTAATCTAAGCATCATCCTAGCCTCGTGTGACGTCACTAGCCACCAAACAGTCCTAGCCCAGTCTGTTCTGTGTACTATCGCCATCTTTCTGTCCCAAGGCTTTAGAGTCACTTCTCACCGTGCCTCTTTGAACTCAAATACTTGACCCTCATACATTTCCCCTTCTGCACAGCATACTTCTCTTTATTCTAATGCTTAACTCCAGGGAGAAAAATAAAGTCATAACTTGAAAGGTATCTTCTGGACTCAGTTGGCTGCCAAATCTTATAACCTTTTCCTTCCTTCCCAGCTTCTCAGGTGGTCACAAGTTCCTATCTGATGAATTCCAATTATCTAAAACCCTCCCTCCAGGCTCCCTTTTTGTCAGCCACCAGAAAATTCCTCCAACATACAAGTCCAAGCAAAAGGCCACTGCTCCACTCTTTCAGTGATTCATAATGTGATCTAAACTACTGTTCAAATTCAGTATCACTGCTTCCTCCTGTGAACTCATGTCCCTGCCACTAAATCCCTTTATGCCTCATTGTACCCAGACAGAATCTTTTTCCTACTCTAACAATGCTTCTCCCCCTTGCACCCCTCTCCTTGACCAGCTGATAAGTTCCCACTATTCCTTTAACTCCATTTAAATCCTTGTATAACTCCTCCTAGGTAGCTCTGCATTCTCATAACTTTGCATGCCCTTACCTACAAATTCTCAATGGCATAGTTAGGGTAGGTTTACTGCAGAAATGGGCTTTAAAATGGATGCTGGTGCAAACCTTTGCTTCTCGATTTAAGTGAACTGATTTTGGTCAAGTCTTTCTGCATGCATTCATTCTGGAAACTGTGATAATGGAGGCTCTTTCACCTTTAACAAATTGACCCCAATATTTCTCTGAAATTGTGTATTTAAATTGAAACTAAGTCCAAAAGAGCACTACGAGGACTATGGGACACACACACACACACACACACACATTTGGATTAGGCCTGGCAGCTGTTTCACTTCTTTCATAATCATAAAGATGACTTGGAAATGTTACCTAGGTATATCCTCACCATGACAGGAAGATGTTTTAATGAGTGTCTTTTGTTTTATGCCAAACTTACTTTTTAACCATAGAGGGGCTTGGAAATGTTATCTAGGTCTATCCTCACCATGACAGGAAGATGTTTTAATGGGTATCTTTTGTTTTCTACCAAATCTTGATATATATCAGATTGGCTCTTTCATGAAAAAGAATATGTAATCTGTTCTGTGGCCCCATAGGAAAGCTGTGGACACTTAGTAGGACTTGAGCAAATGTGTATACATAAAAACAAGTGGGAAAACGGAGGAGCAATAGCACCACTTCCCAGAGAGAAAAGCATTCTTAGAAGTTAGCTTGAGGGCCGGGTAGTAGTGGCACATGCCTTTAATTCCAGCACTTGGGAGGCAGAGGCAGGTGGATTTCTGAATTGAAGGCCAGCCTGGTCTACAGAGAGAGTTCCAGGACAGCCAGGACTACACATAGAAAAACTGTCTTGAAAAAACAACAACAACAAAAAAGTTAACTTGATGTTGGTATAGAAAATGTATATGTTGATATAACTTGCTACCTCTCCTCTATTTTTCCCTACCAGGTTTGCTTCAACATTCAACAAATAATTATAATTTTGATAATAGACACAACTACTCCAAAACACTACTCCAAAACATTAGCATTAAAACGTTTTTAAATTATTAATTTAAATTTTAAATTAGAAATAATATTTATGAAACAAATAAAAATACAATGTGTGTGTGTGTGTGTGTGTGTGTGTGTGATGGAATACTTATATATTACTACCTATTCTTGGGGTTAAATTCAAGCTAGTATCTTATAAAAATGATTCATAAGTTGAATATCCTGGCAAGAGATTTTGCATATGCTGACATTCTTTTTTTTTCCCAACTTTTATTAGATATTTTCTTCATTTACATTTCAAGTGTTATCCAGAAAGTTCCCTATATCCTCCCCCCTCCCGGCCCTGTTCCCCTACCCACCGGCTCCCACCCCTTGGCCCCGGCGTTCCCCTGTATTGGGGCATATAAAGTCTGCATAACCAAGGGGCCTCTCTTCCCACTGATGGCCAACTAGGCCATCCTCTTCTATATATGCAGCTAGAGACACGAGCCCAGGGGGTACTAGTTAGTTCATGGTTATTCTTCCACCTATAGGGTTGAAGACCCCTTCAGCTCCTTGGGNTGCTCCCTTTAACTCTTTCAATGTGTGCTTTGTTCTTAATTCTAGGAAGGGGTGACGTGTCCACATTTTGATCTTCCTTCTTCTTGAGTATCATGTGTTTAGTAAATTGTATCTTGGGTAGTCTAGGTTTCTGGGCTAATATCCACATATCAGTGAGTACATGTTATGTGAGTTCTTTTGTGAATGGGTTACTTCACTTCTTAAGAAACAAACATATAGAGACTCTTTTATTAATTAATTTTCTATGTATATGAGCATGCCTGTGTGTGCTGATGTGTACCATGTGTATTCAGTGCCCTCAGAGGTCAGGAAAAGTTGTCAGATCCCCTCAACTGGAATTACAGAGAATTAATTGTTAGTTGCAGCTCGGAACCAAGTCCAGGTTCTCTACAAGAGCAGTACTAGGCTACATCTCTCAGCAAGCTCGTGAGCCCTACAGACACTCTTTCCTAAATACCAAATTATGATTACACATCATAATATAAAAAACATGGACAAAACTGTTAAATTTTAGCATTATTAGTAACTATTCAATATTTCACTGTTTAGTTTGGATGTGTTAATTTTTTTTCACATTTCCTGAATCAGTGGAACAAAGAAAAACAAGTTTGCCATAGGCACAAACATTTTCTCCAAGGAAATGCACAAAGTTTGTTAGTTTTCTTTTAAGAACTGTGACAAAAATGGTCTAGAGAGAGCAAATGTTTTAGATGATAGACAGAGAAATGGAAACTATTAGAGGTAGATTTTGGAGAATCTACCAAATGTAGCATTAGTCCCGTGGGAGCACATTGGTGTGGGTTGTAGTTTGTATCTGCCTTGAACATCATATAAGTTGTATATGCTATTTGTATATTTTGTATATCTGTGTATATTTATATATGCTATATGCATAGTAAATGTCATGTTAAACTAAATTTTCATACTTTTTCAGAAAGAATTACACAAGCATTGATCTTCCTTGCCTGGAAATAAAACGCTAAAGCCATGAGTGGCTCTGAATGTCAGGTTTCTGCCATCAGGATGGGAATCAGGAAGGCTTTGGGTCAAGGAAGTTAGATGATCAAGACAAGTTTTGAGGTGTATTTACTTATGTACTCAAGGGAGGATTGAATGATTGATCCTGATGAGAAAATAATTTAACTAAAAGTGAATTTTAGACATGACTAGTTTTGCTTGAAAGATACATTTGCAAGCACCACTTTTTGCAACCTCGGGTATTGGCATGCTGAGGGGCAATTCAAATTGCCCTTTTAAAGATGTTTAAAATTAACATTCTATGTAAAATTCTATGCATGTCCACAGGTTTTTCTGTCAACCATTGTAATATTCTGAGTTTGCACTGTGTGACCTGGAGCCAAACATGATCAGAAAGAAAGCCTATCACCCATCTTTCCTTGTTTGCTATAATCATCAACTGAGCGGTGTGCTCAGGAATGTGCTACTTAAGCAGTGTGCTAAGGCCTAGAGTTGTCTTTCCCATTATGAATATTTATAACTGAATAAAATTAGACAGGTTTTGTTCTAAGATTGCATTGCTTTGAAAGTAATCTCCTTGCCTGTTGCAGGCTGTAAACCATTCTCTGTATTTTTTTAATCTCTTACTTATGGGATTTTGAGGGGTTTGTTTTGTTTTGTTTTGTTTTGTTGCACTCATCATTGTGTGAACTCATTGTATTCAAATCAGTTACATTCTGCTGATGATAACCCATGATTATACTGGACTCACTTAAACTTTTCAAGATACTAATTCTGTCAAAGCCAGCTCTTTAGAATCCCTGATTACAACTGCAAAAGCCCTTTCTGTCATGTGAAGCAACATAGTATTCTGAGTGGTGACACCAGGGAAGGAAGCCATCGGCTGTGAGATGCTGTCTACCATGACAAAACTGTCTTGACTGTTCAACCGCAGCGAACAGTAGTCCACATAAATTATGCAAATTGCTCTACTTTCCCAAAGACATCAGGTTTAAAATAAACTTAATTCATTTTGAGCTATTGCAGACATTTAAGAAGACATGAATTAACATGAGCCCTCACATGTTCATTACTAACTTCAATGTTGTGTAAAACTGTGAAATTAAAAGTAGTTAGAAGTTAGGAGAATGAATGAAGTAGTTAGAAGTTAGGAGAATGAATGAAGGGATTTGGATGACTATGCACATGTCCTTAATAAATATTGTAAAAAAACTCATAGTTTCCTAACAGTGATGTGTTTACAGGATACTTATGGTATGCCAAGCAGTATACTAAACATGGGTAATGTTTCTATGGTCTGTCTTCTGGGCAACGCATACCGCTACAATCCCTCTTGTTATTTGACTGTGTAAAGGATCAAAGTCACGTTAAGAAGGCTGGGCAAAGTGGCCATTCCTTACATTTGTAGATGTTACATAACAGTGTGTCGCTCAGGAAGGGAAGGCTTGTGCAGCTCGAGAGCAAAAGTGATGTAGGGAAGAGATGAGAGTTTCAGCCTCCGACCTGTATTTGAATGTGGAATTTAACACTCGCTCACTTGGCAAAGTCCTGGAATCTTCTGTACCTCCGGTTCCTAATTCGTCAAGTGTGGCTGCGCAGAGACACCTCATGGGGCTGTTGTGAGATAACACGTGTAAAGAACCTGCTAAGCGATAAGCTTCAGTGAAGAGCTCCCCAGCACCTCCTTCCGGAGCAGCCCATGTGTGTCTGGTTCTAACGCTCTTACAGGAAGTCAGCTCTGGGCTCAGGCCAGCGCTTCTGTATCTTGTGGACATTTCACGGGACACTGGGACCTTCCTCTGTGCTCAGATCTGTTCATCTAGGAATGGATCCGTTAGGGTCAATAGCCTATCTCTATGTGGTACCTACAAAAGGGCCCAGCCCTGAGCATAAAAATAACCTAAAATCACTGAATCTCAGCATCACGAGCAAACAGTTATTTAAGAGACTCCAACCCTTTCCTGGCATCTGTCAGACAGGCCACATGCCAGAATGTTCTTGTACCTCTCACATTAATATGTATTTGTGTGCATTGTTTTTGATTGCTCTAATCGGTCTTGAAATGAGTCCAAAAGGTTTTACAACTAAGAGACATTAATCCCCCATGCACTCGCTCTCCCTTGAGGCTCTGTCTGAGGGCTTAATTCAGCTACTTTATCTCTCTAGGTATGTGGAGACCAAAGCCAAGGGGCTGTTTTTCTGAGGGAATTCACACTGATTCGAAGAGAGAGCCTTCATGAAGAGTTCCTGTCTGACTTCTTGAATAGTCACAAAACCGAAGACCCGGTACAGTGTCTCTTCTACTTTATGCGTTGAAACACAGCCATTCCGTGCCTGATTCTGACCCATGGCGATTTTTTCTAGCAAATGTGAAGGCGAGCCATAGAGCAGCATCTGCTGCATGCCCGGGAAGAAGGGGCAGCAAACCACAAGGCAGCACGTAGACTCCAAGGGAGTAACTTTCTGATGCTTCCGGCGTCTGGCACGTTTTAAACTCTTTACTTGAGTGTTAAGCTCTGTATGAGGGAGCATGTGGAGGATTCACTTTCGAAAATATCTGATGTTTTGCCAATGAGTCTAACACACAACAGTAATAACTTAAATGAGTAAAGAAAAAGGAGATGGTTTTATAGCCTGATGAGAATTCCACCATCCTTGTCTGGCATCATTGCAGATACTTTTACTTCAAAGTATTAGTTACATTTATTATATGAAATTTACTCTTTTTTTTTCTGGTAGGATATTTTTGTTTTGCTTTGCGTTTTTGCTTGGGCTCTGTTTGTTTGCTTTAAAGTGTTTAGTGAAAGAATTCTCAAAAATGAGAGTAAGTATTATTGACTGATAACATGAAGTGAATGACCCGTCTCTTCTGGCATTTGGACTCAGGTGTGTATTTGGGGCTATATCATGAGAACTGGACCCTAGGCTTCTGAGACCTGACTCTGGCTCTAAATGATAAGAGACTTTTATTCAGGAGCCTTGCTGGCTAGAGACTGCTGACTACCAGGCCAGTGGGTTTCTTATCCAACCTTAAAATAGCATGGTCAGAGAAAAGCAATACCTCAAAGCAAACACAAAGATGCCTTTATGTTTTCTTCAACAAGCCCTCTCACAGTACTTACTGCATATTGGTTAAATCTTTCTCTTATAGAAATTGAGTTAATCAGTTCTTTAGGCAGTGGTTCCCAACCTACTACCCTCGCTCCTTGCATCATTTACATCTTCTCCACACTGGGCATTTGTTCCTCTCTCAGTGTGGGTAGCATCTGTATACATCTCAAGGTGGGTACCCAGCCATGGGCGGGTACAGTGGTGGTGGTTCCCAGGAGTCCTATAATTATTTCTTATGTGTGTCATTTTTTCACCGACGAGTCTGAAATGCAGTGGCTAGCATTTTATATTTTCCTTGCTTGCACCAAATTTTCATTGTGACCTAGTATGGTACACAGACATAACCAACTAACTTTGTGATTTTTTTTCTTAAGGACAGTATCTTACAATCATATCTTAGTTTTTGTCCTATTTGAGGTCATACTGAGTCTAAAATTGAACTACCTGCATTGTGAGCACTATAGAAAAATATCATGTGAGTCTAGTTAATAGATCACTGTATAGCACAAGGAAATTGAATAATGTCAATTAATTATGAACATACTGCAGTCAGTCATATAGTAACCCCCTGGAAAGAGTTATCAGCATCATCTAGCATTGAAGGTTGTCCCAAATAGTGCTAATATATAGCATTACATTAATTTTGTTCTTAAGAACACTGCCTGCTTCTCAAAGAGTGGGTAGAAATATCTAGCCTGAAAAGGAATTGCCTACAAAAAGAAGTAGTTAAAACTATGGCTACTCAAGAAAGCAGATGGGAAACGATCAAAGCTTCCTAAATATCAGAATTCAATTCAGCCTTCTTGTAAGTTTATGAAATCCTATTTCATAGGGAGGCTTTTCTCTGACGATCTGATTTGTCCCCAGAGATATGGAACTTTGCTAGAATGCAACTTCATATTCTAAGTAAATATTGTAAGGTGAATCACATAATCTCTGTGTTTGTTGTAGAAGAGTTCAAACATGCTATGCCATTTAATGAAGTAGCCAGGGAGGTGGACATTCCTTTCATCCTCTTTGTGAGTTTATGTTCTAGGGAGGAGGCACGTAGGGGAATGAGAGCCACTCTCTTATAAACCTAAAACTCACTGGCAAAGAGTAAGGAAGCATCGAAACCACAGTCAACTTGTGCCAGCCTGTGGCCTTCAGTCTGAGCCTCTTTAACAGCCCAAAGACTTTTGAACACGTTCCTCATCTCCCCTATTAGGAAGTAGCTTTGCTTCCTATGTCCAGGGCTGTGCTAACTCAGGACTCAGCCAGCACCTAGCTCAGCAGTGTGCAATGTGCTCCCAGTTAGATGCTGTGTTTGCTGAGGGTAAACAGTACAATGACTGCTGTAGGTCACCCTATTTGTAGAATTTCATCTTGAAAATGAGAAAAATTCCACTACAGACTGTAACAGGAAAAGGCCCTTTCAGCTATATGAAAACCAGAAAGGCACACATGCATGTAAAAAATGTTCTGAATGATTTCAGTTTTGATAATGAGATGGAAGAGCCTTTGGGCTTATCTGCTATAATGTCATATTAGTCTGTATACAGACCTATCACAAAGGATGTGAATCCAGGGATATCTGCCAACTAGAAATCCATAGTTGTAGAAACAAAGTTACTGCAAGAATGGAAAACATTTGAACACAAGTAGCATTAGCTGTATATGTGAAATATGTCGTCACACTTCTGGGTAAATTAAGTTGCTAGCCTCCTTTTCTGCTTGCTTGTTTGTTGAAACAGACTTTCACTGTGTAGATCTGACTATCCTAGAACTCACTCTGTAGACCAGGCTGGCCTTGAACTCACAAAGATCCACCTGCCTCTGCTTCCTGAGTGCTGGAATTAAAGGTGTGTGCCAACACTGCCCGAGGGTAATAATTTTTATATAAATTTTCTTTTTCTCTTTTAGTCTTTATTTACTAGAAAGTCTAAAATCTTTCTCTCAAAACTTAAAATATTTTGTAAACCATTATTACTTTAAAAAAAAAAAAAAAAAAAGACATGGGCCTGGCAAGTCATGTCAGCACAAAGAGCACTGTCTTCTCTCCTTGAGGAACCATGGGTTCAATACCCACTCTCTATATAGTAACTCACAATCTTCTGTAACTCCAGGCCCAGGGTATTCCATGCTCTCTTCTGTCTATCTAGGGCACTGTGTGCACATGGTACACAAACTTTTTTTTTCACAAGCAAAACATCCATATACATTCCATAAAGGAAAGGAAAGGAAAGGAAAGGAAAGGAAAGGAAAGGAAAGGAAAGGAAAGGAAAGGAAAGGAAAGGAAAGGAAAGGAAAGGAAAAGACAAATAAGCAAACAGCCTTATTTACCTTATTTGGGGAACATATTCACCTAAAAGCTGCTTGGTTTATTTTAGTCTAGGTCAATAAAGTTCAGTTTTGACCTTCAGAGAACAGTTTCTACTTTTCCCAGCTACAGCCTCCTGGCAAGGATTGAATTCTACATGTGTTGGAGAAGCTTTCTGGGTTGCTTTCTTCTGTTTCCAGCTAGCTTCGTCTATGAAAACAGAGTCTACTCTCTGTGCTGTGGGGAAACAGTCTTAGCAACTGATTGTCTGAAGGCTCAGTAGGCAACGTGTAATTGTAGCCTGGAACTCTCCTGTTTGTGATTTACATTGTTTGTTGAGAAGAAACAGACTGTTGGTCAAAAGCTGTTACTCATTATTGGAGCAGCAGAGAGGCAGGTCACGTGTTGGCACATTGGTTTTGGTTGTCAGCCGGATACAACATCAGGATAATAATTAACATGAAATTCATTACAGAATGGGATTTTCTTCGGTATGTAATTAGAACAAACCTCATTTTCTTGTAGCTTTGTGGTTCCCTCTGTGGTTATTTAAGGCAGTGTTGTATGTTGGTAGAAGGAAAGGTATTTAAATATTTACTAGTTGAGGGTAAAATGCCTCTTTGTGTGATTGGAAAAAGAGATGTCTTTTGTAGAAAAGGGGTACACTCTGGAAGGGACATATTCAGAAATCTCTGTATTTATATATTTGTGATACACATACACACACACACACACACACACACACACACACATCCTGTGTACTGAATGCCTACAGATCACCAGTTCACCAAGGTCACCGATTCTCAACTGAAAAGAAAAATGTAGTTTATTAAAACTGGTTTAAAGTAAGTTCTTTTTTTTTTTTTTTTAACATCCCTTAGTAGATACAGGGCAGGGAATTAGCAAGGGTCAGACTATTTCTATGACCTGTGAAATCAGTTCAAGCAATACATACAAACTCAAATAAAATGGAATAAA
This sequence comes from Mus minutoides, assembly GCA_902729485.2. NCBI lineage: Eukaryota > Metazoa > Chordata > Mammalia > Rodentia > Muridae > Mus > Mus minutoides. Next base: position 123,770 of record LR749861.1, read on the forward strand.
ACTACTTCCATGTGTTCTCGAGGTTTTGAGCAACCTCACTTCCATTCCTGCTGAGGAGGAAAGGGAAACAATTTAAGTACTAACACCTGGAGATAACTTAATTTGTTTAATTATACTTCTAACCTGATTCCCATGTTAGAAATGTATGGGGCATAACTACAAGGAGAGTTGCAATATATCAATGTAAGTGCATTCATCCACAGCTAACAGATTACCTTTGGCCAAAGTACAGCTTGAAGCAACTGTCCCTTCCTTAGTTTGGAATAACATTCCATGAAGGCAGTTTATAAGTTCATAGATCCTCTACTAATCAGTCAGTGGGTTGATGTGTCCTTAATGTAGCCACCGTATTTTTCAAATACTTTTACCCAAAGAAAAAAACATGCAGCAAGGCGTCTCAGAGCTCTAGCAGTAAAAGTCCATGGCAATTCAGTCTTAAATTCTGTGGAATACTCAAAGGTATCACTTGAGTTGGCTACCGAGAGTCCTCCTTTTGCGGGTATATTACTGTAATCAAGGATACAGTGAGACCGTCATACCAGACCGCTCAGTCAATAGGAAAGAAAGAGTTTATTCAATTTGGAGTAATCCATTTAGGGTAACAGGGGAAGGGGTTTTCAGACCAAAAGAGTTAGTAGCTTTGATATGTAGCTGCAGGTATGTGTTAGTGAGGACCAAAGGAGCCTGAAGATTAGTGTGGGGCTTTGATATGATTTGCGTTACAGATATGTGACAATAGAGTACTAGATGCCCCGTTTGCCATAGTTGCCTGCAGGAAGAGATAAGAAGCGATGGCTCTTCCTGGCGTACCTGTGAAAAGGGTTTCTAAGGATTGCTGAGGGCAAACGTTTATTTATTCCTCAGCAACTGTTCTGTTTACCATGTCCGAATTCAGCCTTAGCTGAACCCAGACTGTCATTTGAGGAAATATTAGTGGCACTGCCTTAAAAAAAAAAAAAAAAAACCTGGAACAGAACAATTATCTGTGTTTGGTATCTAGAACAAATATTTCCAGCCTGAAGAAGTGGTCACAAAATGAGTAACACAGATTTCTCTTCACAGGCAGAATGAGAGTGCACCACAGCTTCCTTGCAGGCCCTGAATAAGCATGCACCTCATTCTGGCTCAAGGCTTTCTGACGTGGAGAAAAGAGAATGATGAGCTGACTGTTGAAGCAGGGAGGGCTGGGTGGCTTTCCTGATTTGAATAACAGGCAGGGGGTTTTATTTGCTTTTGTTCATTGAATGTGTCCTTTCCCATGATGCATCTGATTTTTAATCATATGCACATCTAATCATGCAGCAACATAAGAATATGGTAAATAGAGATTGTTTTCTCTCTAGAAGTTCACTTAGGGGACACAGCTTGCCTTACTGAACATGCACCCCAAACCAGCCTAGGACAAATCATCCACTAGACAGATTTACTAGATATATTCCAAGTTAAATTGGTTAAAAAGGAATTATGAAGGTTTTCTTGAGCTGTACGTTTGGAAAAGGATGTGCATGTGTTTCAGTATGGACTGGGGATCCCAGGCTGCTAAGTGCTTTGATAGGAAAAGTGTCTCTGTGTGTAAAGTAAAGTAGTCTCCTGGGTTGCTAACCTTTATCTGCGTTTGCCTGCCTCAAATGTGTGCAACCAAAGAAGATGGTATTTGATGTATATACGTTACATTGATGTAAGACTCTTCCTGGGAAGAATCAAGTGTCTGTTTGCCCCAAATAGGGTACTGATGACAGGACAAAGAAAAACGATCAGGAAAGTCTAACTCAAGGTACCAGTCTGATTATTAGACTTACTTCAAGAGCACAGACAGGAGTAACTCAAAGGCTGCTCCATCACCAAAAGGCCCACCCAGCATGAGAGAGGACTCAGAACTGGTGTGTCACTAAAGTTTTCTGTACAACCTTCAGGCAGCTCAGCTACTAAATGCTTTTGTAGGACAGGGCCTTGCAAACTTGTGAGTTTGTATGCTTCCTGATCCTTGTAAACTCCATTAGCTTTCTGAATCTTGTAAGCCTCCTTCCTCCCTCTAGGAAGATGTATTTCAACTTGAAGAAAATATCTACAAAATAGTTGAGTTATAGAAGAATTAGTAAAGAAATATCAGAACACTCTGGATAGTATATAAAATGTTACCCTACGTCATATTAAATGTTATCTCAGTTTATAAAACTTATTTAGTGTTTTATGAGTCTGATGGTCACAAAAAATATGTATATTAGATAAAGGCCTTTAAGTTTGTAATATTTTATATGATGTCATATTTCATTATCTTTTATTTTATATACTAATATTCTCAGTTATATTTATGTTTATGTAGAAAGGACAAAAGAAATTTACTAAGGAACTAATAGTATTCCTCAAAATGACCCAAGAAAATAAAAGATGGTTTCATTTTATGACTGTAACAATAAATGGGAAATTTCGCTTGCAAAGATACTACTAAAAGTAGTAGACTTTGAAAACATGACCTGAGCGGGGTCATGTTTAAAATATGTTATAAATAGGTTAAAATATGAATGAAGGGGCAATGACTACACAAAGATACACAATGAGTTGTTATAGATTGTTTCAAAGGAATCCAGTAGAGCTATTAATTTCATTAATAAAAGTCACAATGAGTTTAAAAGGAGTAAGGGGAAGAGGAGGGGGAAACTATCATTATTTGAAATTTGTTTATTAGCTGAATTGGTCATCTTCTGATTAGCTAGATACTACCAAATATGTCAGTCAGTCATCTGTCCCTAAGAGAGACATATCATCCAAGTATTCTCTGAGAGACCTTGTGCATAGACTGGGATGCTTATAGGCCAGGCTTTCTCTGTGAATACTGTAAGCCAAGCTCCCCTGTTGGTGCCTCCATTTCATTATGCCATGAACTTCTGAGAAACCTTGATCAAGATTTCTCAGAGTAAACCTAGACTGATGTTTCCTTACATAGGGATTAAGATATTAGAGGGACCCCCTTCAGCTCCTTGGGTACTTTCTCTAGCTCCTCCATTGAGGGCCCTGTGTTCCATCCAATAGATGACTGTGAGCATCCACTTCTGTATTTGCCAGGCACTGGCATAGCCACACATGAGACAGCTGTATCAGGGTCATTTCAACAAAATCTTGCTGCCATATTCAATAGTGTCTGGGTTTGGTGGCAGTATCCCAGAGCTCGTGTGTCTAGCTGCATATGTAGCAGAAGATGGCTTAGTTGGCCATCATTGGGAAGAGAGGCCCCTTGGTCTTACAAACTTTATATGCCCCAGTACAGGGGAATGTCAGGTCAGGAAGTGGGAGTGGGCGGGTGGGAAATCAGGGCGGGGGGGGGGGAGGGTAATAGGGAACTTTCAGGAAAGCATTTGAAATGTAAATAAAGAAAACAACTAATAAAAAATAATTAAAAAGATATTACAGGGAGATATACAATGTTCATGAATGGGAAATCTTTATAAGGATGTCAGTTTTTCTGAAACTCAATCTAGCAATCAACTACAGCTGGAAACATAAAGAACATGAAGAGAAAGTTGGGACTTTCTCTAACAATAGCGATATTATGAATCTATGGAAATTAAGAGAGTATAGTGGCAGAACAGAGAAAGTAATGTAAATAAATAAAGTCTCTAAGTAGAAAAAGACAATTATAAATAATTGGTTAGGGCTGTATTATCCAATATATGTTCAGTATAAATAAATGTATCTTAAAACTAAATATGAAAGCAAGTGAAATGGCTCATCTGGATAAGATGCTTGTAGAAGAAATCTGGAGACATGACTTTCATCCCCAGGACCTACAGAAAGATAGAAAAAGAAAAGCAGCTCCACAAAGTTACATTCTGATATCTATACATGTTCTGTGTCATGCATGTCTACATACACACACCACTAATAATGCTTAAGAATTCATTTATGACTTGTAGTTGAGACTTTATAATTAAGAAAGAAAGAAGCCCAGACGATAAAAGCCCCAATCAATAAAACTGATGCTTTTACTGTCAGTAACAATTTTGTAGTTCTGAAAACTTCTCAAAATTAAGAAGGAGGAGGAGGAAGAGAGGAAGAGGAAGAACAAGAGGAAGAAGAGAAAGAGGAAGAAGAGAAAGAGGAAGAAGAAGAGGAAAAGATAGATGTTAGGAGATATTAATTGCATCTATATAATGATAAGAAGCCAACCATACTAGCAAGGCTAATAAGTTATTTTTAGAAAGATATGCAATATGCAGCAAAAAATGGATTATTAAAATGCAACATGCATGGCTAGTATGCGTTATATTCTTCAGCCTTACTAATCTTCATGTGTTTGCATGCTGGCACATTTATTCAAGGCCATTTATTTTGACTGGCAAAATTTAAAGTAACTAACAAAGGCAGATGTCATTAGGATGTTAGGTAATGAGAAATTCTCCCATGTTGCTATCAAAATATACATTGGCATATAGCCTCTTTAAAGGAAACGTTGTCAGTGTAGCCAAAGTTAAAACTAATAATTCATTAAATTCTGTTAATCTTCACTTAATAATTTATTCTAATGAAATATACATATTTTCAAAAATCAACATGTTATACATTGAAATTACAGGGAAAAAAAAGAAATATCTATTAGAATGTAAACACATTAAAACATGGCTGCCCATCCACTAAAATACTGTAGGAATGATCTACAATATGCATTTTTAAGTATATGTTCTTTAAAGGAGATGATACCATTTTTTATAGAGTTTAATCTTAGTTTTAATGTCATGTGGATATCACTAGATGTTATTGAAAGAACACTCTTGTGTAAAAATAATGAGGAAAACATTCTTCACCTTTGGAATGTTGGCTACATTCTGGACAGGAAGGAAAAGAAAAAGACTGAATTGGGTCATTATACATAGTATACTTTCACCACACTTTTTTTTTTTTTCAAAAGAAAATACAGCAAAGTGTTAGTGTTTGACTAAATGTCTGGTAGCTTCACAAACATTTTCTTTATTATTCCCAGTACTTTTGGGATTGAAAGATTTTATAATACACGTGCAATAAAACCTTCAGGATGATGTCTGACAAACAGCATAAAACAAATGCTGTTTTTATTAGCAATGATGGAACTGAAAACCCATGGAAGCATGACATGATAAGGCTCAGTGCCCACATGTTTGCCTTCAGATATAATTAAGGAATAGTGAACTGGATGGCAGCTGAACACAAGGTCACGAAGCTCCTATCAGTTCATGAACTGCAACTCTGGTAAACAGTGTCAGGATGATGAATCTCAGTATTTAAGGGAAGAAACTCGTTTTTACAATTGACCTCTGGAATTAACTGAAAACCATTATCCTGTAAGGAAGAAAAATATTTTTCTCTTTCCCAAGTTCTTATTCCCACACAGCTTACACAGCCCCTATCTGTTGTTTATGAGATGTCTACCATTTGCTAAGTCTGTCCTTTTTTCCAAACAACAAATAGATATTAAGATTAATGATAGCAAAGACACTGGAGGTAATAAAATGTGAAGTATTAAAAATGTCAGTGCTGATATAAATAATTTTTAAGATCAAATTTCTTAAATACAAAACAAAATTTTGTTTAGAATGTAAAATCAACTTGAAATACATAATCAACCTATGTGTGTGACCCAGCTCCTTCTCCAGCATCTCTCCATACCAATTTGTAAGGCTTTTCCCCAAAAGCACTTGGTCAATAATCCTGGAATTTGAGTGTTGAAGAACCCTACCAAACTCTAACTTCTTACTTTAATTCATTATGATAGTTCAAATGATCAACTTGATTCCATCTAGAATCACCTCAGAAGAGAATCTCAGGGATTGTTTACAATAGGTTGGCCTGTGAACATGTCTGTGAAATTGTTTTTATTAAGTTAATTGGTGTAGAAGGAGCCAGGCCACTGTGGGCAGCACCATTCCATAAGCAGAGAATCTTGCATAAGGATGAAGCAAGCGAGCATGTATGCATTCATTTTTCTGTCCATGATTGAATATTATGTCATGAGATGTGTGAAGTTCCTGTCTTTACCTCCCCATAATGATAGACGTTAACCTGAAATCATAAGTTGTAATAAACCCCTTTTTCTATCAAGAATCATTTTGTCAAAGTATTTTTATTTTTGTTTTAATCACTAAAACAAAAACATTCAGTTTGTTTTCACATTATTTATAGCGCCCTCATTTATAGTTATTCTTAGAGGAACTAGTAATCTAAATTGATTTACAAGTACATAAAGTTACAAGGAACTGAATAGTTTTTGCAACAGTCTTTGAAACACACACACACACACACACACACACACACACACACACGTGTGTGTGTGCACGCATGCAAAAACACACTAAATCTATAGACTACAATTTAAATTACAACTCAAAAAAATCATTTGGGATACCAAAGAGTAAATACTATTCATGTTTATTAAATGCCTCTCATAGAAAAGAGACAATTTAACTCAGTAAAAGAATATAATTTTAGAGGATTGTATTACTTTTTTATTAGATTTGCTAAAACTCCAACCTGTGTGGTGTTTAACTGACTTTCTGTGATCAGCCATTGATGGCTCTGCTGAGTGTGGAGGCTCTGTGCACTGGCACTTAGAATATGATCACATGACACCAGAGGTCTGCTGCAAAGATGCTGAGCACATTGTACTAGGGTTAGCAACCCTGACAGAGGGTTAGATATCCATTATGTGATTCGAGGACTCTTTCTTCAGAATACGTGGGGAGAACTGGCACACAATTGGACCTGTCAACATTCTGTCCTTGTGGAGAAGGGTCCTTGAAAGTCCCAACCTAGGGCTAGTTGCAAATAATGAAAGCTGGAATAGAAGGCTCAGATTTCCCATCTTTCCTTGAGTATCTATAGGCATTTAATAGTCTCTGGAGATGGGAGAAATATTTCATAGCTACTGGTAAAGAGGCTATATTCCTGAAGATAGCCCTTCACCCAGGATCCTGTAAGACTCCCTAATGAAACTCACAAAAGCCTAATTAACTCTATTAATAAATAGATGGGAGGGACGAACAAGACAAAGAAGAGGAGGGACTAGGAGGGAAGAGAAATGAGATCAGGAGGAGTGAAGGACAGAGTAGAGGGTACTGACAGGTGAGAATGATAAATATACATTATAGGTGTAGTGATATCATCATGGAACACATTATATATAATCAATCTATAATAATAAATAATTCTGTTAAAAGGCTAAAATATAGGAAGATACTTTGGGAAATGGGCTGTGGCAAATGTTCCTTTGACATAGTGTATAGTTTATTTATCCCTCTTTCTTTATATTATTAATTGAAATAGATTTAAATACCTTTTCCTTCTGTCTGTCCACTCTAGAACTCCTCCCAGGTACCTTCCCTCAAATCTCACCCACGCCTTCCCACTCTAAAGAAATTTCTCCATACCAGCATATGAATGAATAAAAAATAAAATTGTCTTGGTTGACTCCCATCTTCAACACTTAAAATTATAAACCAATACAATTATTAGCATCGAACTCATACTTTAAAATTTATTTTTAGATATTTTCTTTATTTACATTTCAAATGTTATCCCCATTCCTGGTTTCCCCTCTGAAAATCCCCTATACCCTCCCTCCCACTGCTCCCCAACCCATCCACTCCCACTTCCTGGCCCTGGCATTCTCCTATACTGAGGCATAGAACCTTCACAGGACCAAGGGCATCTTCTCCCATTGATGACTGACTATGCCATTCTCTGCTACATATGCAGCTAGAGCCATGGGTCCCACCATGTGTTATCTTTGATTGGTGGTTTAGTCCCAGGGAGGTACTGGTTACTTCATATTGTTCCTCCTATGGGGCTGCAAACCCCTTCAGCTCCTTGGGTCCTTTCTCTAACTCCTTCATTGGGAACCCTGTGCTCCATTCAATGGATGGCTGTTAGCATCAACTTCTGTATTTGTCAGGCACTGACAGAGGATCTGGGCTGCTCTTAACTGCAATTAGCCAGCCCTCATGGCCATGCTTTCTTGACTCCTAACCAAGGGTATCTTCCTTCTCTCCCACATTCCTCTCTCTTGCTCTCTGACATCAAGCTAGGGAATCCAATACTCTGCCTATCTCTCTTCATTCCAGCTATTAGCTGTAGGCATCTTTATTTACCAATCAGGCTAACTTGGAGTGGCAAGATTACATAACATTTGGGTCTATGTATAGTCCCTCTTCTTCTGGGACAACCAGGCCTTGGGGGTTGGACTTAGCATTACAATACATAGCAACAGACCAAAACTAAACAACTCTTCCTATCTATAATGCACTCACCTACTTTCCCAGTTTTGAGAAAACATCAATATTCCCCATAATCAGTCCACCTCGCCTTTATCAACAAATTTTTATTAACAAGTACCATGCACTTTACAATAGATACTTGGTTTTTTGTTGTCTTGTTTTTGTTTTGTTTTGTTATTTTGTTAGATATTTTCTTTATTTACATTTCAAATGCTATCCTGAGATTGCCCTATACCTTCCCCCTGTCCTGTTCTCCTACCTACCCACTCCTACTTCTTAGCCCTGGCGTTCCCCTGTACTGGGGCATATAAAGTTTCCAAGACCAAGGAGCCTCTCTTCCCAATGATGGCCGACTAGGCCATCTTCTGTTACAGATGATATGATAGTATATATAGGTGACCCCAAAAATTCCACCAGAGAACTCATAAACCTGATAAACAGCTTCAGTGCAGTAGCTGGATATAAAATTAACTCAAACAAATCAATGGCCTTTCTCTACACAAAGGATAAACGGGCTGAGAAGGAAATTAGAGAAACAACACCCTTTAAAATAGTCACAAATAATATTAAATACCTTGGTGTGACTCTAACTAAGGAAGTGAAAGATCTGTATGACAAGAACTTCAAATCTCTGAAGAAAGAAATTGAAGAAGATCTCAGAAGATGGAAAGATCTCCCATGCTCAGGGATTGGCAGGATTAATATAGTCAAAATGGCTATCCTGCTGAAAGCAATCTACAGATTCAGTGCAATCCCATCAAAATTCTAACTCAATTCTTCACTGAGTTAGAAAGGGCAATTTGCAAATTCATATGGAATAATAAAAAACCTAGAATAGCAAAAACTATTCTCAACAATAAAAGAACCTCTGGTGGAATCACCATGCCTTACCTAAAGCTGTACTACAGAGCAATTGTGATAAAAACTGCATGGTACTGGTACAGCGACAGACAGGGAGATCAAAGGAATAGAATTGAAGACCCAGAAATGAATCCACACACCTATAGTCACTTGATCTTTGACAAGGGAGCTAGAACCATCTAGTGGAAAAAAAGACAGCATTTTCAACAAATGGTGCTGGCAGAACTGAAAGTTATCATTCAGAAGAATACAATAGATACTTGTGTGACAAAGTTCTTCCTCTCCCAGTGATATCAACTGAACGTGGATAACATGATGCAGTAGTACTAGACACAAACCTACATATCAAGGCTGGTCCAGGTGACCCAGGAGGTGAAACAAGGTTCCAAAGAAATCAGAGATATCCATATGCACTGTTAGAAGTCCCACAAAACTCCTATGCAAGATAACTACAGCCTGTATGCAGAGACCTAACAGAGACCCCCATAAGCTTTGTGATTGTTGCTTCTGTCTCTGCGAGACCCTATGAGCACTGCTCTCTTGATTCGGTAAGCCATGGTCTCCTGGTATTCTTGACATCTCTGACTCCTACAAGCCTTCCTCCCCATCTTCCATAGTGTCTCCTGAGCTTCACTTAATGTTTGGGTGTGGGCCTTTGCCTTTGGTCCTACTAGCTCTCAGAGTGATGGCTCTGTGTTTTGTTTCCCTATGTATCTCAAGCTGCCCTTCAATTTGCTGTGTAACTGAGAAGGAGGTAACCTTGAACTTCTGGTCCTATAGCCTCTACGTCCAGGGTGGGGAGATTACAAGTATCTACTACCATGCCCCATTTTAAAAGAACTAGTGGTTAAACCCAGGGTTTTGTGTAAGCTAAATAAGAATTCTACCTGTGTGCAAAGATTGTAATCCTACCACACAAAACTTGCTTTTACTAGATTTTTAAAGCACATATTCCTGGGTCAACACTAATGGACATTAATGTGGCCTCAGAGAGTACAGGACACCCACATCAAAAGAGTCCCCAGAGGCAGCACAGCCTACAGACATCAAAGTAGCTTTGGACCACAGCATAGACTACAAACACTGTCATCAGAGCATTTCTGCTGCAGGTTCCAGGGCCACGGAACAGATCCTCTGGGTAGATATGCTCCTGGCTATTAACATGGGCCACAGACATCTACACAGACTCTAGCCTCTGTAGGACCATGGACCCAGAGATGGCCCTCAGTGAAAGCATAGACCAGATATCACCACGGTCTCAGGTGGCAGCATAGACCACTCACATCAATATGGCTCCCAGGGGAAGCATGGCCTACAGCTGGGCAGGTTGTTAGTGGTCCCAGGCTTGGCTGGCTTGCCTGGCTATTAGCTTTTCTCCCTTACACAACCACCCTGGCCTAGGGCAGGGTGAGGCATGGACCTTGACTGCCGTGAGTGTGCCCACCCAGAGTTTGTTATGCTCTGTTATTGATATAGCTGAACAATAGGTGTAAATCTAAGCAGGGTTTTTTTTCCCCTGAGGCCATTTAAAGCTTGGAAAACTTTAACAGAAAATTTTTTTTTCATTTGTGTGTGCATGGACACCTTCAACATTAATCAATGTACATGTTGGTTATAAGAACATACAGTAAGAGCTCATGAAATGCATATTCATGAAGATAAGACTGACCAAGGCTCTTCTTTCGATGAACATTGCATAAGTATACAATCAAAGTTACATGTTTTAACAGCATTTGGGAAATGTCTGGTTTTATACCATCCTCTACTCATTCTCAATATTTTACAGCTAACTTGGTAAAAAGAAAAAAAAATCAGCTAAATTTAATAATTGAAAATGTTTTGTTTACAATTTGAGAGGCTCAGACAGGAAAACCACAAGTTCAAGGCCTTTGTAGGATCAAGTAAGTTCAAGACCAGTCTAGGAAACTGAGTGAGAATTTGTTTCAGTATAAAATGTCAGCGATGTGGAAGCTTCTAGAACTCAGTGGTAGAATACTTGGCTATCACACGAAAGAAGCTACTTTTCATTCCCACTGTATGCAGAAGACAAACAAAAATCACCATCAGACCCTCTGCAGTCTTGACAAGGAACCAGAGACTTGCTACTACCTTTCAAAATAAAGCTACATCCAGGGGATTCCTGTTACAACCTGTGCGGCTCTCATCCTTCTGATGAGGCACTGTCAAAAACAAGTAGTTCTGACAAGGCACCCTTCTCCTCTTATAGTCTTTGAATCTATCTGCAGTATAAAGTCTACTTTAAATACCTCGTGGAGCCAAAGAAAAATGCAGTTAGGGGTGTGGATGCATATAGCATCTCTTGTCCTTTGAAACACAGACATATGTCATCACAGCATTTCTACTGCAGCTTCCAGGGCCACGGCACACATCCTCTGTGACTTGATATCTTCTCCAACCAAGACAAAATAACCAATGGCTTTTCTGAGATTCCCTTACCTGTATCTTCTCCCTTTCTCTGAGTCCTGGGACAGTCACATAGTTTCTGACACTGTCAGTTCTTGCCACTGCAGCTTCTGCAGAAGAATCTAATGATACTGAAATAGAAAAATACCAAGCTAGAGTCATCTACTGTCAAGTTTCCTTGAGTTGAACCTCTGTAAAAGAGCCCTTTGCTCTCTGTCCTGACCTGATCACCAATCACCCTGGAATTAATGGTGACTTCTCTGCCATTATGAAATGGCAAAGTCTGAAAAAAATTAAAAAACAGAGTGATAACAGGATATAATTCTAATATTCTAATTGTGGTATGGTTTGAATGCTCTTGAGCTTGTGTTTTTATTTCTTACTTCCAATTTGCACAATGGGATTTTGTGTAGTTGTAATGGCTCGAGTCATTTAAACACTTGGACTAGGAGGGAGAGTTTCATTTGTAACTTAAAACTGCAGACAATGATTTTTAGATAGGCTTTGGCCAAGGAATAAACTCTCCCTATTGCTTCAATTGTCAGAACTGTCTGAAAAAATGAGGAGTTTATGTCACTATTCAACAAATAATCCCTAAGTGTAACAGATGTTGGCAGAAGTGACAAGCACTTGATTTTCTTGGGAAGGGTTCCAAAGTTCATCCACTTGCTGGATACATCTTTTATTCTCCAACTGATTGCTGAAAGGTTATAAAAACTGATAGCAATTTTGGTGTGTAGTAGTTTTACCCACTAAATATTTAGCCTGTGGTCTCTGCTTTACAGTTACCCAAAGAGGCATAGAGAGTTAGTCTTTTAGAGAGGGGCACTAATGTAATCTTTTATCAGACTTACAGGTGAAGTGAAGCATATATTTCCTAAACCTAAACTTTATAATAATTGAAAAGTATTGCATGTATTTATTTCTTGAGGGTATGAGTGTATGTGAGGATTAAAGAACAGCTCATGGGAGTAGGTTTTCTCTTCCCACCATGTGGGTCCTAGGAATAGAACTCACACAGTCATGTTTGCATCTTTATGCAAAGATCCATCTTACTTGCCGTCTACAGTGACATTTAAAAAAAAATTTCACAGATGAATAATGCAGTTTTTTTTGTTTGTATGTTTGTTTGTTTTGTTTTGTTTTGTTGTTGTTTCAGGAGGAAGAGAAGAAAAAAATGCTTCTTCCTCCACTCTGCCTTCTATCCTGGAAATCCCACCTATGTTGCTGAAAGTTAAAAACATGAGGTTTAAACATACACCAAAAGTGCATAAAATATACAACGAAGTCCCTTATACATTCAGTAGAGTCATATGTGAGGGAACATGTTACCTAGGGCCTTAAGAAAAATTTGGGGCTTTGCAGGATGGCAATACCTAACACAGCTCTTGTTGGCATTGTCCCACAACCTTATACACAGTGTCTTTAATTGGATGGCATTCTTATTAAGAGCCCAGGCATCCTTCACACCCTTCACCATCAACCCTAAGCAGCAGCCTTGAAGAGGGCTTGGGTGTCAGGGCCATTACTCTATAACAGCATTTAGAAACTCTTGAGTGTTTGTCTGTCTGCCTTGACCCTGGTACTTTCTCCTTGGCAAATAGAGACAGAAGCTGTGCAGGCGACCTTCCTTAGCAAATGGAAGAGTATAGTGCCTTCAATTACTGCATTGTGACTGATGAGCCTGAGTTGATGGGAGGGGAAGAGGATGAATAGATGAAAAACATAAAGAAAGGCAGCATTTAGTGGACTTAAGACCAACGGCTAATGTTTTAGAGATGGTGTGATCAACAGGGCCACATGAGATATTGACTTCATTGCTGCCACACTACCAGGTACCTATAAAGAAGAGAGTTGTGGTGTGTGGGGCTTCTTCCGTATTTATGAGTTATTTAATTTTCGGGACCCATCTGTTCATCTGTTTTTTCCTATTTTAGCCCATTGCGGTGATACTTGATTTGCCAAGCCCTGAATGAACCAGACAATCTCAGTGCTCCTGACAGAGTCTGTCATTCAGCCCTCAGAAATGTGTCAGTACAAATGACCCCCATTCTTAGTTGTGGAAACTGAGGCCTGGGAATGATGAATATCTTACCTAGGTCACAAAGTTAGCAGCCTCACAGCCCAGTTTCCCAAGACAATTAGTGGCTGTGTGACGCTTGGGTGGGAATGATAATGGGCTGGAGTGAATGGGAGATCGGGCTCTTAAGAAAATCATTGGTGTTTCCCACCAACTAATTGGAGACAGGCGTTAAGAGGAAGGAATTAGTTCCACTCAGCAGTAGTCTGACTGAACTGTGTATTGCTTCCAACAGAGGTGGGTGTGGGGTGGCATAAGGAACATTGTCTGGTGGAGATCATTAGAAAATTGATCTTGAAATGGCTGAGAAGAGCCACACTGAAAATTATTTGATATAACTTTATTAATTCTTAAAGACTTCTTCATGATTGTTTGGTGAAGCCTATCATTGCAATTTATGAACCAGCAAACTTGCCAACTGGTCTGTTTCTATAATAAGGTGTGTGATTTCTACATAAGATCTTTCTCAAGAGAACTGGCAAGCAAGTACAAGTCTTGCTCTAAAAAAAAAAAAAAGAAAAGAAAGGAAGGAAGGAAGGAAGGAAGGAAGGAAGGAAGGAAGGAAGGAAGAAAAGAAGGAAGAAAGGAAGGAAGGAAAGAAAGAAAGAAAGAAGGAAAGAAGGGAAGAAAGAAGGAAAGAAGGAAGGTTAGAAGCTTTTTGTTTTTTTTAAGAAGCTATTCCAGAGGCAAGATAAAATGCCTTCCTTTCTCAATTTTATATGAATAAACAAATGAGTAAAATAAAATAGTATATGTGTCGTACAGATGTACCCCTCATTCTTCATTCACACTGCTTCCTACCAGTGTGTGCGCACAGTAAAACTTGAAGTAAATGTGTTTTGCTTAGGAATTAGCTCTTTCAGGTCACCAAATCCTTCCCTGCTTCTTCTATTTTGCTCCAGAGTTTAACTGTTTAACAAGATACAATTGGTTGGCTTGCAGAATTTCTTGCTTTGATTCTTTTGAATTCTATAGGGTTCCAAACACTCAGAGAGAGGACCTTTGAAGGTAATATGTTCTTTCCCTATCCTATGCTATTCAATAAATCATTCTCAACAAGCAAGTCAAATAAGCATGTTAGTGTATGTGCTGTGTGGGTACAAAGGCTATTAAAATGGGACATATCGGCAGTTTGCCCTATTAAGTATTGTCACGATGAATCTATCTAGAACCAGAATGCTGGTCAGGTTTGGAATAAAATGCATGTTTTTTGTGTAGAGGGAGACCCAGTTCTGCAAACTGCATTATGTGACACAGAGATCACAGAAGTTCAGAAATACAGAGGGATGAAGTAAGTGTAGCTCCAACTATGCTATGCATTAATCAAAAGTGGTTTAGTGTCAGTCTTTGCTTTTAGATTCCAGGGACTAAGAAGACAGCTTATTTTCATAAGGATATCATGATGTGAATGTGTATTTGAAGTGGAATGTTCTATGAATGAGTTACGCTTGTCCAACCAACTCCTTTTAATCCTTGACCATTTAAATGGAAAATCCGCCTAAGCTGACTTGATTCCCTGGAAGTCACTTTTCAGCAGTGGGGGATTAGGGACTGTCACTGGGACCAGCATGCTCTTGCTCTCTAAGCAGAAGACTCACATGATGCTTGTCTGAATCCTGTGCTTTATTGTGTTAATGAGAGTGTCTATTTTCAACCAGATCTCAAGCCAGGCTTTTATTGATTATTCCCAAACAGGGCGAGAATTCAGCTATTTACAAGATAAGCATGAATTTCTGGCATGGAGTCTAGTGACAGCTTTTTCCATGGTTAAATCCATTAAGTAAATCATGAGGAATCTGTTGAAGAATCACAAATGTTATTTGAAATTGGACTACCCGAATTTTTATTGAGTATACATTTTCTAAGTACTGTGTTTGCTTCATACAGCTTTTCCAAGTGCACTTCATAGCAATCTCTTTGGTTTAACCCTGCCTCCTTTTCTTTCAAATATTCATAAATCCTGTAACAAGACTGAAACTGGTCTCATCAACTACCTACCATTAGATGGCACTGAATCATTGCCATTTCAGAGTATAGGTTTTGTTTATTTTGTTGCTTTTGAATGCTTTCAAATTCATAGGAACCCTCCCTGCCCCTGCCTTTTGAGAACTGGAATTAAAGGTATGTGCCATCATACCCATCCAAAATACATAAAACACAGTCTGAAAACCTTGATATCAAGGGATCTCTTTTCAAGGCACTCAAGGGGACCAGATTGTTCAGATGTTTAAGCCTCTTATAGGATATGGATTAGCATTTGCATATATTATTCATAAGGGCTCCCATTTATTTTAAATCACCTCTGTATTATTTATAATGCCTAAAATAATTTAAATTCCACACAAACAGATGTTATACCATCCCAGGTGGGGTATAATGAGGGAGGGGTAAATTTTCAGTACACATCTAATTATTCCTTAATATATTTTTTAATCTGTACTTGACTGAATCTATGGATGCAGAAAGAATGGACATGGAAATATGATTTTAATGGCTTTTGATTTAACACATCCACAAGGCAAACAAGGTAACCTGTTTTCTTATTAGCCAACATACATATGTCAACATAATTCATATTTGCACATAAAATCTAGCATGATTTTATAAATAACCAAGTGAAAATTATCCTCTTGCAATGGTTTTTACTGTGATGAAGGGTTCAGGGAAGGGGCATTAAATAAATATTTAGTTCCTGTGCAGTATTTCTCCTAGATGTACTAGTTGAGAAGAGCTTCAGTCAAGGATGCTTATGGAAGGGAGTTGATATTTTACGTGGCAGATGCCTGCCAGACTTATTTTTAGCCTGTGGGTAGGGGCAAAGAGAAGATGAAAGTGACTTGTGTGTTTGTCCCTGCCTCCTTTGTACCTTCATAAGAGCTGGTAGGCAAAACTTTCATTGATGTCCCCTTACCCTTAGGGCCATACCCAACCTTTGAGGATGTGAAGAATTCCCAGACAGCAAGCTCATAGAAACTGGTCATCACTGATATTAAAGACTCCACTAAGCTACTTTCTAAACCATGTGGTTAAAAACCTCAGTGAAGGACACTGGTAGATTTAGTGTAGAGCCTAGTGGGTGCTCCATTACCTTGGACAGAACAGGGCCCTTTGCCAAGCCTCAGAATCTGCTCCCCAAAAGACCCCCTTAAGTTTTGACCTTGAGAAGACGGTTTTGTCAGACTCTAATTACCAGTTTCAAGTTCATGCTTGCCATCACAGATACCTGTGAATTTCCAAGCATATTTATTAAGCTGACATTTAAGACTAGAGAGAATTTTGGTTACGGACATCAATTCTTAGAAGGCTTTGATAACTTATTACTTGGGGGGGAACCCACATTACTTAATTCCTTCAAATATTTTGCTATACCCATATTCTCTATTTCTTGAAATTATAATGCGACATTTGAAGGAGACTCTGAAGGGAGAGAATAACGAAAATGATTCTTGGGATCTTGCAAGGAAAAGTGTTGTTTTAGTGATAATTTCATAAT
Organism: Mus minutoides; assembly: GCA_902729485.2. Taxonomy (NCBI): domain Eukaryota; kingdom Metazoa; phylum Chordata; class Mammalia; order Rodentia; family Muridae; genus Mus; species Mus minutoides. The sequence continues at coordinate 140,868 of LR749861.1, forward strand.
TGGCCAGATTGGAAAAAAAAAAAAAAGGCCCATTAAGACTTATTTGTGATGGCATGAACTGTGACTTAGAGATGTGATGCCCGACACGGGCAGGATGTAAGTCCCAGGAGAGGAGAGCGTTTCATGGTCATTTCATTTTCTCATCTTGCAACCCTCCATGTTTAAAGTTAAGCCCATTTAACTTTGCTAATAGAAATATTTAGATTTGCGAGCTTTTGAATCTCACAGTGGTTTTTTTTTAATTATATTTATTCTTCTATCCTTTGGTTCCTCTCACTACACTGATAAATAATTGACACTTAGAACATGTCAAAAAAACAAAAACTGAATTCTAAATGGAATTACTCTCTGGACAAAAACTGTTTATATTTCAATTTCTTCTAACCCACTAAAGAAAGACTACGCAATTGACTGTCTGAATTATAATTATAAACATAGCAAATGTATTTGAACACATCACGGAAGTGCTGAGAAACTCCTCCAGCCACAAGACTTGAATGTGGGAGAGCATATTAAGCTTGTTGAATCCTTTTAGGATTTAATTTTCAAAACAGATTTGTTGAAAAGAACTACAATTTTGGAGGCTATTCTCTTCGCCAGCATTCTTCCTAGCTAAGGGAAGTGACACTGTAGAGAACACTCTCTCACTGGATAATTTATGGCTCATTTAACAGGTATTCAGTATTTGCTAACCCAAGGGAATATTTATAGTAAGTACTGTCTTAGAGAAGAATTAACATAGAATAATTTGAAGAAATAAATAAAAGTAGTGAGTGTGGGATTTTAAATAAAGAAAATAGGACTTGGTTGATTTTCCAGGCCTTTATCTTCCTATTCCTAATTTTATTCATCCATGTATATTTACTGAGTAGCTTTTACCTCAAGCGTTGTAAACAATTCAAAGGAGATAATTGATCCTTTTAACTTTCCATAATTTTTTTCAGTTTATACACAATATATGTTTCCAAGACAACTAGAAAACATAAGAAATATTCAGGTAAAAATGTACTGATGAATTCAAAGGAAGGTATGCTGATTCACTGCAGAACTTTACCACACTGCCGCGACTTTTACTGGCTTCCTGGCTGAGTCAAATTAAGAAGAAAACAAAAGTTCTGTTGCTTAGGGTTTTCGTTTTCTCTTGGAACTCATCACAGAAGAACCAAACACCACTCATGATGGCATTTAAAGCCAAGGCGTCGGCAACAGAATGGGTATGTCTGTCACCGTAAGAGGAAAATGGCTTTAAGTAATTTTGAAAGATGATCCTGATAGCTAATGGAGAAGAACCATATAGAATTGATGTTATAGACAAAGCAAGGTGAAATGATGATGGTATGCAATGCAAAGACAATCTCTTAAAAGATAGCAAGGGTGGAGGCGAGCTCTGCTGCCAATGGAGTTGCAAAAACAGCTTCTTTGCCTTGGATAAAGGCCCCTCCCCATTCCTATGAACACTTCCACTTTTTTTTTTTATCAGTATATTAAAGGTCTCATGTGACTACAAAGTCCAAAGGCAGGTGTGAGTGACTAAAGAGGGGCCAAAAAAAAAAAAATTAAGGATAAGCGGGGCAGCAGTGGCACACGCCTTTAACCCCAGCACTTGGGAGGCAGAGGCAGGCAGATTTCTGTCAAGGCCAGCCTGGTCTACAGAGTGAGTTTCAGGACAGCCAGGACTACACAGAGAAAACCTGTCTTGAAAAAACAAAAAATAAAAAAAAAGAAAATTAAAAAAGATAAGGATAAAAAACACATAACTTTACAACCTTACATTTGCAGCATATGGTGTCTTTTTGATTCATCTTCATTTAATGTGCTAAGGCAAGGTCTCTCACTTGAAACTACAGCTAACTAATTCATCTAGGCTAGCTATCTCACTTGCTCCAAGGACCACCTCTTTCTTCCTCGCAAGTACTGAGATTCCTGGGAGGCCACCATGCCCACTCCACATTCATATGGATTCTGTGGACCTGTCCTTATACTCCTACATCAAGCCTTTCACCAGCTTCCCAAAAAAAGGAAAAAAAAGAACAAAAAAGTTTGAATATGTATAAAGACAGATGATAGACGTTGAGAAGAAAATCCAAATGTTGGCTGAAGAATGAGCTATCACTGTACTAGAGGGCAAAAGAGACAAGAAAATTAACTAAGAGGGCAAATGAACTCTTAAAAGATTGCTTGAACCCTCTGACCTCTATGTATCTCATACCCTGAATGATGCCCCTCTAATTAGTCGGGCCAGTCATAATACAGGCTTGCCCCTTTTCCCACCCCATCTGGATGAAGAAGCAGAAGTATTCTGTTAGAGAGATCAGAGTCTCAGGCCTGGATCCCCCTTTCCTAATGTGTGGGTTACCTTGTTGCTACTCTTCCTTTTGCAACATGGTTAGGGAAACCTTCCTACTCAGGCAGAAGTGCAAAGGACCTGAGCCTGGCCTCTCTAGCTTTTGCCAGACTCAATAGGTGAGGGCATCATATTCAGCAGCACTCTCCAACCATGATGATCTGCACACTCCTCTGGTTCCTAGTCCCATCCAAATCCCATTCCGCAACTCCAAGCTCCTTGCATCTCACTCTCTTCTCATTCCTCACACTGATGGATCACTACATTTTAGTCCCACCCTCATTTTGTCACATCCTGCCTTATATCATCCTCATTAGTACTCTATTTACTCAGGGGGGTTCCCCTGTGTGAGATGTTTCCCACTTCCACTACCATGTGTACTAGGTCCCCCTCCCCTCATGCTCTTGGTTCTTGGTCCCTAGCAAGTTTCTTCTCCTCAAAGAAGCCTTCTAGACCTATAAGGTCCATAGAAGCCTTCCCACCTGCACAGCTTCTCAGGCAATCATGCAATGTCTGCCTGTCTTCATTCTTCCTCTTAAAGTGCTTCCTAACTGCGAGCAATGAATTCAATATAAAAACACTTAGAAAATTTTGGGGGCACTTGTATCGTCAAATTCATTTTAAAAAGAACTTACAGTTTGGCCCAGATCATGCTGTTATAAACAACAATGAAAGTTAAAAATCCTATATCAAGTGCCAAAACAACCATGACAAGTGAGCAAATGCTTTTATCTATCTATCTATCTATCTATCTATCTATCTATCTATCTATCTATCTATCTATCTATCTATTTTGGAGACATGATCTCATATATTCCAAAAGGACCTCAAACTTCCTGTGTAGCTGAGGATGACCTTGAACCCCTGACTTTCCTGCCTACTTTCTAAGTGTGTGTGTGTGACTATAGACATCTGTGCACATACACATACACAGAGGCTAGAGAGACAATGGTGTCCTCTTCGATCTCTTTCTGTAAAATAACATGCATAAACATGGCTGTATATGGTCTGCAGACATAGTCATCAATGAGCATCATGCCATGTATCCGTATCTACTTGCAATTCTCTAGCTTCATGGATGGGCTGGCCTGTGTCTTTGATAACTAGAACATAGTGAACGTTTGACTTCTTGATTTCTGAGGCTTTACAGCTCCCACTTTGGCCATGGAGAATCATCTATTATTTTTAATCTAGTTGTAGGGTGCTATCATGTGTGTTGGGTGAGCGTCTACCCCCATCCTTCACCCCTTGTCTGCCAAAAGAACATGGTGAATAGATTTCAGAAATCACATGTTTCAGGCTGGGTGCTGTACCTCAGCTAGGCTAATATGCTTTTATAGTTTAAAGCTATTTTTATTCCTTTAATCTTAGAGAGTACCATAGGCATATCTGTAGTCAAAACCTGAACAATATCCTTAGATGAATTATGGATACTTTTGCATTTCTTGTTATATGATTGGCAGGCTATGGATTATAGTTGCACTATAATCTTAATGGCCCTCAACTTGATTTCCCAGAAGACATTACTCTTGAGAACAAGAATAGGAGCCTGAACTTCAAATCAACTCCAGTAAACTTCAGGAGCATGCAGTGTGCCAAATGGACATTGACAAAATGAATTTGTAAAACCAACCAGCAAATCCTAATGGGTAGTTTTCCTTTATCATTTTGATTGGATTATTGTACTCTCTTCCTATACTGATCAAATATCTTTTATAGCTTTATTGAGAAGTTGTTGCTTTGTAATTGAGATACTAGAAGGACTAGAATGCCTGTTTTTTTGAAAGAGTGATTAAATAGGAAGTTTAGAACTTTATGAGCCATTGAATTCCACCCTCTCATACTGTGCCATCACTCCTAGTAGAGTTGCAAATGTATGTTACAGTAGCATCACTTGATGAACTATATAAAATTCTCATTTGGGTGCATAAACTTCATTGTTCATGCTTTTCTCTTTAAAGAAACATCACAATGGATGAATAAATGTAAGTCAACTGAGTTCTGCTTTTGGGTTGTTTCAAAAGGAATTATGCTTAAGTTGAAAACAAATAGGTCAGATATGCATAGAGATAATCATATGACTTTTTCCATTTGTTTGATACAATAAAAAACAGTAGAATAAAAGGTAAATAATGACCTACTGAATCATGATACCACCTTGAGTGTGACTTTCTTACTCTGAAAAATAAGCATGGAAGCTCAGAACCACATGCTTTGCACAGGACAGAGACATAAGCATGTCATCCCCAGTGCAGAGCTCAGGATTTCACCTGCACTGATCTTTCTCAACACGGAGGAAACTAATCAAACTACAAAGTATTCAATCTTGAAAATTTCCTGATGAAGTTCATCTGAAAATTCATCTGTGTGCTATAACTTAAGAGGTCAGTTTCTTACTGAAAGCTTGGACAGTTTATCAGATTTTGGAGTTAGAGGAAAGAACTTGATTTCCAAAAGAAAGTGAAATTCAGTGCAGAAATAAATTTAGCTCATTGATGTTGAAGGAAATGCTTGCCTGAATTCCCCTGGGATCCTCCCTGAGTGATAGATATGATGACTCTAGTGCATCTTCCAGTGTGTCTGCTGTGTTGGATGATGCTGGGCAGTCTCTTGTGAAGGAAGCATGTTTCCTTATGCTTTTTTTTTCCGTGATTCCTTTCCCCCAAATTGCTTTCATGTAGTTTTTTGGTATTCACTCATTAATAATGAGAGAATCAATGTGAATTTTGGCAAATGTTTTTGGAAAACTCATAAGAACATTCTTTTTTCCCTGTCTTCTGACCCACCTTCCCTACTACAGCACTACGTACATCCTTTGAGGGAATAAGGATCTCAAAAAATTTCATCTTGTCTTAAAAGCACAGAATTTTAGGTCAGTACCTGAACTCTGTGTGTTTAAAGCTAATAGGAACTCTATGTGTTAAGTTAATAGGAAGAAATCTGTTCACTCTGTTCTAGTCTTATAATACTGTTGTAGTGTGATATTTCCAAACACAGAACTAAGGATCCACATTCATTTCAACTGAATCCTACTTCCTTGGTATGGCATGACTTGGATATATGATCAAACTAACTGACCCTGAGTTGATTTATGTAGCAATTATCCAATGTGATATTCTGTGGCTCATATTACTCATTTTGTACATCATGTTAAAAGAGTAATAAATAGTTAAACAGGGAAAATCTAGGCACTTAAATGATAAATACAAAGTTGCATTAATATACAAAAATATGAAATTGGCATCAAAGGAGAAATCTAAAATTCTGCTTCTAAATTATTAACAATGTGTGATGTAAAAAATTTAAACATATTTCTTACTTTCTGTGATATGAATAGAGGTATTCGACTATATAAAATTCAAAGAATTACTTTAAAAATGACATACATTAAATATTAAAACTGATATTTGGGATTTCCTATGGAACTCAGCCAAGAGTACAATATAATCTTCCTAGTCCTTTGGAGCCACCACAGGACCAAATGCCTCCCCTCCCATTGGTGCCAGATAAGTCAGTCTTCTGCTACACATGTTGCAAGAGCCATGAACCAACTCATGCATACTCTTTGGTTAGTGCTTTTGTCCCTGGGAGCTCTGAGGGGTCTAGTTTATTGTTCTTCCTATGGGGTTGCAATCCCCTTCAGCTCCTTCAGTCTTTCCCCAAACTCTTCCATTGGGATCCCCCGGTTCAGTCTGATGGTTGGTTGTGAGCATCTGCCTCTGAATTAGTCAGGTACCTGTCTGCAAGCACTTCATGGCATCAGCAATAGTGTCAGGGTTTTGTCTGTGGATAGGATGGATCCCAAGGTGGAGCAGTCTCTGAATGACCTTTCCCTCAGTCTCTTATGTTTTATACCTGCATTTTCTTTAAGCAGGAACACGTCTGGGTTAAAGATTTTGAGATGGGTAGATGGTCCTATCCCTTAGATGGGAGCCATGTCACCACTGGAGGTGGTCTCTTCAGGTTATATCTCTCTATGGTTGGGTATTTTGGCTAATGTCATTCCTATTGGGTTTTGGGAGTCACTGCATCCCTGGCATCTGGGACTTTTTAGTGGTTCCCCCGTTACCCCCCCCCCATCCCAACTGCTGGATATTTCTATTTATTCTCCTGGTCCTCTGGACTTTTCTCCTGACTCTTCCCATACCTGATCCTGTCCCATTTTCCCTCCCCTCCCCTCTCCCATCCAGATCCCTCCCTCCCTTTGCCTCATATGATTATTTTGTCCCCCTTCTAAGTGAGTTTGGAGCATCCACAATTTGGCCTTCCTTGTTCTTAATCTTCATATGGTCTTTGCGTTGTATCATGGGTATTCTGAGACTTGGGGCTAATATCCACATATTATTAAGTACATGCCATGTCTGTCCTTGTGGGTCTGGGTTACCTCACTCAGGATGATATTGTCTATTTCCATTCATTTGCCTGCAAAATTCATGATGTCTTTGTTTTTAATAGCTAAGTAGTATTCCATTGTGTAAATGTACTACATTTTCTGTTGAGGGACATGAAGGCTGTTTACAGCTTCTGGCTATTGTAAATAAGGTTGCTATGAACATAGCAAAGCATGTGGAGCACCATTTGGGTATATGCCTAGTAGTGGTATAGCTGGGTCTTCAGGCAGAAGCATTTCCAATTTTCTGAGGAACCACCAGATTGATTTCCAAAGTGGTTATACCAGCTTGCAATCCCATCAGCAATGGAGGAGTGTTCCTCTTTTGCCACATCATCACCAGCATCTGCTGTTGCTTGAGTTTTTTCTTTTTTTGTCTTAGCCATTCTGATTGGTGTAAGGTGGAATCTCAGCATAGTCTTGGTTTGCATTTCCATGATGACTAAAGATGTTGAACATTTCTTTATGTTTATCTTGTCCATTTGATGGGGATTGCACTGAAAGTGTAAATTGCTTTGGGTCAGACGGTCATTTTTCCTAAGTTAATTCTGCCAATCCATGAGCATTTAAGATCTTTCTGTCTTCTGAGCTCTTCTTCAATTTCTTTCTTCAGAGACTTGAAGTTCTTTTCATAGAGATATTTCACTTGCTTGGTTATTGTCACACTAAGATATTTTATATTATTTGTGACTATTGTTAAGGGTGTCATTTCCCTAAATCCTTTCTCAGCCCTTTTATCCTTTGTGTAGGGAAAGACCACTGATTTGTTTGAGTTACTTTTATGTCCAGTCACTTTGCTGAAGTTGTTTATTAGATGTAGGAGATCTCTGGTAGAATTTTTTGAGTCACTTATGTATACTATCATATCACACACAATAGTGATACCTTAACTTTTTCTTTTCTGATTGGTATCCCTTTGACCTCCTTTTGTTGTTTAATGAAAATGAAAGCACAGCATGCGCAAACTCATGGGACACGGTGAGAGCAGAACTAAGAAGAAATTTCAGAGTGCCTTTATAAACAATTGGAGAAATCCTACAGGAGCAACTTGACAGCACACCTGAAAAACTCTAGAACAACAAAAACAAAAAAAAAAGCAAACACACCTAGGAAGAGTAGACTGCAGGAAATAGTCAAACTCAGGGCTGAAATTGACCGATTAGGATCAAAGAGAACAATAAAATGAATCATCAAAACTAAGAGCTGGCTCTTTGTGAAAATCAACGAGATAGATAAACCATTTTCTGAACTAACTAAAGGGCACAGAGACAGTATCCATTTTAATAAAATCAGAAATGAAAAGGGAGACATAACAACAGAAACTGAGGAGATTCAAAAACATCATCAGATCCTACTACAAAAGTCTATATGGAACAAAACTGTAAAATCTAGAAAAAAAATAAAAGGATGATTTTCTTGACAGATACCAGGTGCCAAAGTCAAATTAGGACAAGATAACTCATTTAAATAGTCCCATAACCCCTAAGGAAATAGAAGCAGTCATTAAAAGTCCCCCAACCAAAAAAATCCCAGGGCCAGATGTTATTAGTGCAGAATTTTCTCAGATCTTCAAAGAAGTTTTAATACCAATACTTCTCAAACTACTCCACAAAAAAGAAACAGAAAGAATACTACCTAGTTTGTTCTATAAACCCACAGTTATGCTGATATCTAAACCACACAAAGACCCAACAAAGAAAAAGAACTTCAGACCAATTTCACTTATGAATATTGATGCAAAAATATTCAATAAAATTTTCGCAAACTGAATCCAAGAACACATCAAAATGATCATTCACCATGATCAAGTAGGCTTCATTCCAGGAATGCAGGGATGGTTCAATATACAGAAATCTATCAACATAATCCACTATATAAATAAACTCAAAGAAAAAGAATCACATGATCACCTCAGTAGATATTGAAAAAGCCTTTGACAAAATACATTATTCCTTCATGTTAAAAGTTTTGGACATCAAGAATTAAGGCACATACCTAAACATAATAAAAGCAATGTACAGCATACAAACATTCAACATGAAGTTAAATGGAGAGAAAATTGAAGCAATTCTACTAAAATCAGAGACAAGCTAAGGCTGCCCACTATCTCCCTATTTTTTCACTATAGTACTCGAAGTTCTAACTAGAGCAATTAGACAACAAAAAGGAGGTCCAAGGGATACAAACTGTAAAAGACCCAGATTTTGACCCAGATCTTGACATGGAGATTTTGAGATATAGTGGCCCTGAAAAACTTAGGCCCAAGCTTAACTAGTTACATGCCTTTAATCCCAGGAGACCAAGGTAAGCATATCTCTGAGTTCAAGGTCAGCCTGGAACAAGTCAAGTTGCAGATCCAAGTGTGGTAGTACATACCTTTAATCTGATCCACACCTTCTGCCGGAGGCCTACATAAGGACACTAGAAGAAGTAAGACCCATTCTTCTTTGCCTGCTTGCAGTTATTTACAAGCACATTTGTTGGGACCTACCTCTGCAGAATTCCAGCTTATACAGAAGACCAGGTGAAATGACTAGCCTAGTGGATTGAGGAACTATTAGACTTTTGGCCTTCCTATTCACTGCTGCCCATTGTTAGGTTAGTTGGACTACATACTGTGAGGCATTACAATAAATTCCCTTAATTATAGAGAGAAACTCCGGGAGTTCTGTGACACTAAGGAACCCTGACTAATGTACTCACTCCTCACTGTTATAACCACATTGCTTCCTGAAATATCTGTTTGAATTACTAAGAACTTATCTATCAGAAACTTTTTGGTATTTCCCAGCAGTGTATGTGTGAATGCAGGAAAGTAAATGATAAGAAAAATTTATCTTTCTATGAGAAGCACAAGGTGCCTGCAATCAGTGATCAAATTTCCCAAAACAGTAACTCTAACATAAGATTTAAGAAGTTCCATATGCCTAGACTTGTTTGTTGTTCTAGGATAAAAAGAATACATCTTCCATCATTTTTATCTTCACATTTTATGACATTTATAAATACTGAGTGTGACTGAGTTGAGTTGAGCATTGGACATTAGGACAAATACTGTCCTAAGAAAATCTTTCGAGGTTATCACTGCCAATGAAGAAAAAAAAAAAAAGCAGATCTGTACTGGAGCCACTAACTTAAATCTGGGGCATGCCTGTGACTCCTATGAAGGCAGTCTTCCAAGAAGAGATGAAATTCTGCCCTGTTTTGTTAATGGAACCAGACAGAATTATTGCCTAGGTTAATATACAAACATTGATTTTACTATTTTGAAGCAATTGAAAAGCCATCAAGATAGTTTTAGCATCAGATACACGATTGTATACATTGTAGTACTCATAGAAATAGAGCTTATTTAATTGAGCAAAGAAAGAACTAAGAAAGGTGAAGAAAATTAAAATCCACAATAACTACTTAGGTTACCCTGGTGAGGGTTCTCAGATTATACATTCCCAAAACAGGCTAATCTATATTGTTATAATTATTTCAAAGTAGAATTCAATATTTCCACTTCTGTTTTAAGTAAGCTGTAAAAAGATAATAAGAAGATGAACAGTTTATGGCTGGTCAGATGGCTCCATGGTTAAGAGTGCATACTGCTCTCACAGAGGACCTGAGTTTCCCTTCCAGCATCCATGTCTAGAGGGTCACAATCACCTGTGACGGTGGCTCCATTGTATCCAAAACTCTTCTGGACTCCAAGGGGACTGGCTTCATGTGCACATACTCTTTTCACAAACATAATTAAAATCACGAAGTTAACTTGTAAAAGAAGATGAAAAAAGAAAAAGTTATCCAATGTAAATAGACTCTTACCTTCCATCCTCAGGTCTCTGTTGTAAATAGCTTCTTGGTTAGGGACAGACATTCTTCCCATTTTCTTTCTCTGTGTACTGATCAATGGATGTGGCAATGCGCTTACGGGTCATCTTACTGCTCTTTTCATGTAGCAGAATAAATAGTAATAGGTTTTCCCCAGTGACCTATGAGCTAACTAGTTCCAGGTTATTGTCAGGTATGGGTCTGTATCATAGAATTGGCCTTAAATCCAATAAAAAAGTCGTTTGTTACTCCAATAAGATTTATGCTGTTATTGTACCAGTATTTATTGCAGGCAAGTTGCTCTTGTAGGTCCCAGTGTTCATAGATGAATGAAGGTGAGATTAATGATCACTGCTCTGTAGTAGAGTACCTTCCCCACCATTAGCACTCATCAGTAGGGGTGACCCTTCTAGTTGAGTACCAGCTTGATTTTTCTATGTTGTAAAAGAAGGTAAGTGGTCTCTTCAGCAATAGGAATTTTCCACCAGGTTGTAGAGGGTAACTAATAACCTTGACAATGGCCTTTAATGTTTAGGAGAATCTATAGGCCCATTTGCCAATAACTCAACAAGATTTAACCTATTCCAGTACTGGAGGTTTTACTTGGTGTGTACACGTATGATGTATAGTTTGCGCATTGTCTCCATCATTATATGCCAAGTGCATTTCAATTCCTTTTATATATTTTAAGAAAATTTTAGAGTATTAGGTTTCCATATGGCTTTTGAAAAAATCTTCAGTGTTCATTTTCCCTCTCTGTATTCCCTTCTGTGTCATTTTTCTCGAATCCTCTAAGTTCCCTCTCTATTTCCCATCTCCTTACTGCATTTCTAACCTCTGTGAACATTCTAGGTGTTACAATATATCTAAAGCTTAAAATATAGTATCCACATATAAGAGAAAACATGTAATGTTTGTCTTTCTATGATAGGTTACCTCACTCAGCATGATTTCTTTTTCCTGGCTTCACACTTTTATTTTTCTTAATAGCTGAATAATATTCTATTGTGTGAATGTGTCACATTTTCATTATCTGTTTACCAGTTGATAGACATCTAGGCTGCTCTCAACTTCTGACTATTATGAACAAATTAGCAATGAACAAGTATCTCTGCAGCAAGCAAGATATAGAACAATTTGGATCCATAACCAAGAGCAGTGTACCTAGATTGTGTGATAAAGCTATTCTCTTCTTTTGGAGGGCCCCCACAGTTATTTCCACAGTTGCTGTATCCGTCTGCATCCCCCCAACAATGGGTGATGTTCCTCCTACTCCACATCCTTAACAGAACAAGGTTTCAGTTGTTTTAGTAGCAAATGGCTATTCTGGCAGGTTTAAGATAAAATCTCAAAGTAAGTTTTAATTTGGAAAACTGATAGCTAAGGATTCTGAATTTTTTTTTTCTCATACATTCTAAGAGTTCACTATTCTATGTCCCTTCTTAAATTGGGTTATTTGTTTCCTTGTTAAGTTTTTTGCATATAATAGGTACTAACTCTCTGTCAGATACATAATTGGGAAAGATTTTCCTCATTCTGTTGCCTGTCACTTTTATAGGAATGATGGTGCCCTTTGTGTACATAGCCTTTGTGGTTTAATGAAGTGCTCCATTGGTGCCTCCACAAGGCCATCCTCTGCTACATATGCAGCTGGAGCCATGGGTCCCTTCATGTGTACTCTTTGGTTGGTGGATTAGTCCCTGGGAGCTCTGGGTGGGTCTGGTTGGTTGATATTGTTGTTCTTCCTATGGGGTTGCAAACCTCTTTAGCTCCTTCAATCCTTTCTCTAACTGCTCCATTTGGGACCCTGTGCTCAGTCCAATGGTTGACTGCAACCATCTATCTGCCTCTGTATTTGTCAGGCTCTGGCAGAGCCTCTCAGGAGGCAGCTATATCAGGCTCTTGTCAGCATGCACTTTTTGGCATCCACAATAGTGTCTGGGTTTGATGACTGTATATGAGATGAATTCCCAGGTGGGGCAGTCTCTGGATGGTCTTTCCCTCAGTCTCAGCTCCACATTTTGTCTCCATATTTCATCTCAAGAGTATTTTGTTTCCCCTTCTAAGAAGGACCAAAGCATCAACATTCAGTCTTTCTTCTTCATGAGCTTCATGTGGTCTGTGAATTATATCTTGAATATTCTGAACATTTAGGCTAATATCAACTTATCAGTGAGTCCATATCATGTGTGTTCTTTTGTGATTGGGTTATCTCACTCAGGATGATATATTCTAGTTTCATCTATTTGCCCAAGAATTTCGTGAATTCATCATTTTAAATAACTGCATAGTATTTTATTGTGTGAGATGTACCACATTTTCTGTATCCATTGCTCCATTGAGGGACATCTGGGTTCTTTGCAGCTTCTGTCTATTATAAATAAGGCTGCTATGAACATAGTGGAGCATCTGTCCTTGTTATATGTTGGAACATCTTTTCAAATGATGATGGTTCAACTAGAGGTCAGCATGTAGAAGAATGCAAGTCAATCCATTATTGTCTCCTTGTACAAAGCTCAAGACCAAGTGGATCAAATATCTCCACATAAAACTAGATACACTGAAGCTATTAGAAGAGAAAGTGAGGAAGAGCATTGACTACATGGACACAGGAAAAAAATCGCCTGAACTGAATGCTAATGGCTTATGCTCTAAGATTTGGGACCTCATAAATTGCAAAGCTTCTGTAAAGGACACTGTCCATAGGACAAAATAGCAACCAACAGATTGGTAAATGATCTTTACCAATCCTACATCAGATAGAGGGCTAATATCCAATATATACAAAGAACACAAGAAGTTAGACTCCAGAGAATCAAATAACCCTGTTTAAAAATGGGATACCGAGCTAAAAAAAGAATTCTCAACTGAGGAACACTGAATGACTGAGAAGCACCTAAATAAATGTTCAACATCCTTAGTCTTCAGGGAAATGCAAATCAAAACAACCCTGAGATTCCTCCTCACACCAGTCAGAATGGCTAAGATCAAAAACTCAGGTGACAGCAGATGCTGGTGAGGATGTGGAGAAAGAGGAACACTCCTCCATTGTTGGTGGGATTGCAAGCTGGTAGAAAACCACTCTGGAAATCAGTCTGGTGATTCCTCAGAAAATTGGACATAGTATTATCTGAGGTCCCAGCTATACCACTCCTGGGCATATACCCAATATGCACTTTTTCATGCCAATAAGGTGAAGAACTGTGGTGTGGTGCTTGATATTTTAAATGCTCCAAGGGCAGAGGATTATGAAGTCCTCTCTATTTTCTGTTTTCTCTTCTACATCCTTTTAGGGACAACAAGGGTATTTGGTTCACATATTTGTGCAATGAATCTGAGGTCCTTTTGAAATAACCTAGAATTTTTTTAAAAAAGAGATAAAGTAAATAAATAAATAATGAATATTATACAATGTGGCTGTATGAGAATATAATTATGGAACATTTAACAATAAAACCGGAAAGGGTAAAGAAATGTTGTAGCTCTTGATGAAACACTGTATTCTCCGATGACAGCATAGGTCCTGGAGCCAGACAGCACGTGCAAACCACTGCTGTGTTGCTTTTCCCACTGGTTCTGTGTCTTTGTAAAAACTGATGTGTTCTGCAGCTTCCTGCTGTCTTGTCTCTGATATGGATGCTACTGAGCTCCATGTTGAATTGTGCTAAAGCTGCTCTCAGTACTTAGCCTGTTGTCTCATGTCTACCAAAGGCTCCACAATTGGCAGCTGTTGATTAAAACAAATAAAAATATGAAATAGTAGATATTTCTGAATTATACACTGAGTTTCTATGGTTAGACCAGTGAAAGTACTCTTTTCCTTATGTTGGTGCCTATGAAATTACTCATTAAGTGTACAGAGGGTTGTTTGACCCTGGTGGCAGGATTCAAGTGACAAGCTATCTTACTGAATGGGGCTACATCCACAGCCCATGTGCCTTTAGATCTGCGACAATAGGAACCAATCAGAATCAACTAGATCTCTATGACAAAGATCTAACCAAACTGACATTTGTAAAGAGTCCCTGAATAAATTCCTAAAGTGCCTTTGATTGCAAAAGTGCAGAGACCCCTAGAAAGCATCCTTTTCCTACAGAGGATGATCCCCCTGTCCTGTTAGTATCTTAAGCCAGTAACAGCTCTGTGTGAGTTTGAGCTTATCTTTGTCCATTTCTTTATACTTTGCAAATATGGCTTTAGATGATGCCTTGAAAATCAGATAACGAAACTTAAAACAAATGTCCCTAGAGTAACAATGTTGGAAAGAAGCTATACATTTATCTCACTTTCAAGGGCAGCTTTCAACAGCTTCACTAAGCCATGAAATTAAGAACAAACTGCAGTTTCAAATGCACCTGTTTTAGGTCAGCGTTTCCAAACTAAATGTGAAACTGGATACATTATACACAACCGTAAAATCTATGCCATGTTTTAGCCAATCCTAGTCTTTCATATTCCTACTTACTGATACTTCATTTAAGGTTTATCTTTAGAGAAAATTGTAGCTATGTTTCTTGATGTCCTTTTAAAATCCATTTGTTTCTTGACAGTTCCGTGAGTGCTTGTAATAGATTCTGGTTTTTTTCCCACTCTAGGGCTCTCCTCTCCCTCCCACCCTGGTCTAACTCTCCTCTACTGGACACTTCTTTTTTCACACTATGTCTTGTTGGGTTGTTTAGTACTGCTGCCCCACTCCCACCCTTGAGGGCAACCAGAGCTGTCTGGGTGACCGAGGACTTAGAGCTGTCTTCTGGAGCCTGGTGTGCTCACCTGTGGGTACATAACCTTCCCCTAGAAGCCATCATTAGTTAGTAGCTCAGCAGAAATGGGTAGGACCCTGGGACCATGTTTATTCATTTTTGAACATATGTGTTAGATCTAAAGAACAAGAGTAAGCTGGGTCACTGTCTACCTCTAAGAGGTCTAGTTTCTATCTTAATTTTTGTGTATCTATCAGCAGAGTAACTTTAGATGTTGTTGAATGAATGCTCAATAGAACACACAAATCTGATAGAGGGCAAGAAGTAAGGATTGCAAGAAGAATAAAGAACAATAATTAATTACTTCTTCTGCCTACACAGTGAGACTAATTTTACTCCTGAGCTGGTGTTTCTTGAGTAACATAACTTACATTCCAAGTGCCCATGATTGAAAATTGAAAAGATTTAGCATATATCATGTTTATCATTGACTGTGTTAACAACCCCGACCCCCCCCCCAAAGTAATCACAGAAGATCAAATACTTTGTCCATCATGTTTGTTAATCAGCTAGACTCATCTCATTCATTGGTCTTGTGGCACACTGATTGCCCAGACTGAAATACAGTCTTAAAGTTGTTGTAATCAGCCAGTATAATCTTGTTTTACAGTTTCATATACAATCATAAATTCATATGTAAAGCTGTTAATATATAATATTCATTTCAAAAGTAGACAAGGTCCAAATTCTATCTCCACCTTTATATCATCTAGCTATATTAATATATAATCTCTCTATATATATTTTGGTTAGATTTAGCAGTCTTCCACCCAAACCTACAGTGAGTTTCACTTTCTTAGTGCAGTTGATCCTCTGTAAATACAAGGTAAGATACTCTTCAACATTAAGAAAATCTTTGCATTTGTCACAGTACTAAAGAAATGTGAAGACCATGTGAAAAGTTAGTTTTACCTTTTAAATATAATATCTACTTCATGGTGCTAAATGCAAATCACCCGCAATAAGATCTATGAACTAGAGAAGAGGTTGTGTGTTTACATGGATAGTACTTTAAAACCATCAGTTCAGCTGACTTCAAGTAATGTAATTCTTGACAGCTTATAATTTGATAAAATCCCCTTTCTCTTCTTTTCTCCCTTCCCTTTTCTCTCCTCATTCTCTCTGTCTCTCTCCCCTCCCTCCCCCTCCTTCCCTCCTTCCCTCTCTCCCTCCTTCCCTCCTTCCCTCCTTCCCTCCCTCCCTCCTCCCGCCTTCCCTCCTTCCCTCCCTCCCTCCTTTCCTCAAACAATGTAAGTCCAGAGCTTCTTTGCTATCTCCAACATATTTGGAATCTGGTCTTTTTCACCTGGTTGGAAGATAGATATACTTGGAGTTAACGTCCTTCTTGCTCTGTTTCTTTTCGAGTTCAGGCAAAATATATTTGTAAATTAAGCAATTTGCTGCACTGAAGCAATGATACCAAGTGACCATGACAGAGGCTGAAATGGAGTTTGCCACTCTCACACTGCTGTTCCTTGCTGAGGAGCCTGTGTGCTATGAACTGCAAGCGCCCTCTAGTGGCATTTGCCCTGCAGGAAGCGCTCAGCTTTAGGTGAAGTGAAGTTAAACAGATCAAAGCTGGGACTCCCAGCCAGCAAACTGACTCCTCTGGAAAATGGGGCGATTTCTGTGCACAGTTTTGGAACTCTGATGGATAAAGTATTTTTCATAATGTCTCCACAGGGTCTTGTAGGGTTTCAACATGGCAAGCTGAGAGGCCAAAAATGCTGAGTAGGGTCTAAAGACATGTAACTCTAATTAAAAAAAAATATTTAACATCTTTGGAGGTTCTTTGTCTCATATTTCTTTGTCAGGTCCCTTTTCATATTTCTTTCTCCCTCCTTCCCTCCTTCCCTCCCTCCCTCCCTCCACCCATCCCTCTTCTCTCTCTCTCTCTCTCTCTCTCTCTCTCTCTCTCTTGTCTTTCAGTTCTTCTGCATAAACACAATGGCATTCAGTTTGTGTTTTTTATGGGTTTCCTGTATGTGTGAACATGTGTGTGTATGTGTGTGTGTGTGTGTGTGTGTGTGTGTGTACCTATCTATATGCTTCTCATGCTTTTTCTTCTGTTTGTTTGTTTTGTACTATTCTGGTTTTGTTTGCTTTATCTTCTTTTGTTAATATTCTTTAGATACCCATTTGTTTTCTAACAAGAGACAGAAAGGATATGGATTTGGGTGAGAGTGAAGGTCGGAAGGATCTTGGAGGAATAGGGAGATGGGAAACTGTGTTAGAATGAATATATAGAATGAAAGCAATCTATTTTCAATTTTATAAAGAAATGAAAGAAGTAAAAATACAGAGAAATTTTAAGTGGTCACATTAAAATTGGAATTTCAGAACAGAGGGCATAGTAAGGTAGCAGGTGCTCTGTAGGAGACAAAAATGCTAGTCAGATTTAGGTGCTGGAACGGAAGTGAGAACAGTAACGGGAAGCAATAAAAGACCCTCTTTTACTTGCAACAAACAAACAAAAAAACAAACAATTTAACTTTTGAACTGAACTACGTTATAAAAAAGAAACTAAGCCTGCATTTTGTGAGCTAGCTTTAAGCTCATCCCTCATGGTTGAGTGTTCTCTGTATCCTTTTCCTTCTGAGATCCGCACGAACTACTGGTCTCATCAGAGAACACAGAAGCACAATTTGAAGGAAATTTGAATTTTTAGTATGAAAAATAATGAGATGCTTAATTGTACTACTTATAATTATAAAATATATCCATAATTTAAATTTAATTCCCTTTAGTAGCTTATTTTTTAATTACTGTGGACATTTGTTACCATGTTTAACTTCCAATATGCTCAGAGTAATGACAGTCATTGGAACAATTCATAAAGTATGCACCTTACTTCTGGGTGTGCGCAAATCTGGATTTGTGTGTGTGCTTGACAGGGACTCATGTAGCCCAGTTGACCTCAAACTTGGTATTTAGCTAAGGATGGCCCTGAGCTTCTGATCCTCCTGTCTCTACTTCCAGAGTACTAGAACTGAAACAACTTTGCAATGTTATTGTGTCCCAGGAAGCCAAGAAGGAAAGACTGAGACTAAAGCTTCATGCATGCTAGAAACATTGTGCTAACTGAAAGAGATCCTCATCCCCAAACATGAAAGATTTTTATGAAAATCATCAAGGTGACCTTACAGCTACATTTAGATACCCATTGGCAATGACAACTAAATTCTGTTAAACTACTTAGATTGAATGCAGAAAAAATGTTTAAAAGAAAAACAGCAGTTAAGAATGGACACTGCTCTTGCTTAAAACCCGAGTTCAGTTCTCGGGACCAATATCATAACTACCTGTAATACCTATCATAACTATCATAACTCAGCTAAAGGAGCTATCTTCTGAACTATGAGGGCACTGAAATTTATATGCACATATTCACACACACACACACACACATACACACACACATACATACACACACCATTGAAAATAATAAAATAATTCTTTCTTTTAAAGTTGCAAAAATATTTTTGTTACAGAACAAATAAATGAATAAAAGTCAAAACTTATATTGGATCTGTACTATTTATATTGGTGGGAAATATTGTTTACTATAAGTTTCATTTGTGGTGTTTATTTGATAAATAATTCAAGATATAAACCTATGGTTACTTTGATCAACACAGGTAAAATTTTTAAAAAAAAATAGTTTTTAGGAAATACTTCTACTGAGTGGGAGAAATGCTTATAATGTAACCAAAACAACAGAGTAAGCAGTGCCACTGGCAAGAGGAGTTGTGTAAGTACTGTAACTAGTTCATTTATAGTCATCATTTCCTGTTTTCCATGCATCATTAAAAGTAATGATAGAAAGACTTTAGTTATGTTCAGTATTATTTTTTATTTGTAATCTTAACATCACTGACCTATTGAAAGAATTCTCAGATACATAACAATTAAAGGTAGTCAAATTGTTTTTATCTTTTAAATTATGTGCATGTTTGTCTGTGTCTGGAGTTGGAGTTAGGGCAGTTGTGAGCCAACACACCTGGGTATTAAAAATCAATGTCTGGGCCGGGCTTGGGTGCACGCCTTTAATCCCAGCACTTGGGAGGCAGAGGCAGGCAGATTTCTGAGTTCGAGGCCAGCCTGGTCTACAAAGTGAGTTCCAGGACAGCCAGGGCTATATAGAGAAACCCTGTCTTGAAAAACCAAAAAAAAAAAAATCAATGTCTGGTCCTCTGCAAGAGCAATGCAGGCTCTGAAGTGCTGAGCCATCTCCCCTACCCCAAAGTCAGACATTTTTGATCTTTCACTGATGGTCAATCATAAGAAAAACTTGATACCCTTTCAGTTTTTTTTTTTCTGTTATGAAGGCCTATTTACCAAAGGAGTAAGTCTAACAATTTATTTAATTATTTATTTATTTACTAATGAACTTTTAACTAGTTAGATTTGTGATGTGAGGGTTCCTGTGTGTCCTGGATATCTGTATGTTAGGACTGACCCACAGGGGGCATCTCTGCACAAGAACTTAGCACAGGGGACCTGCAACTCCTGCAGACATAGAGAGCTGAGTCACTGTCCTCTGAGTGGACAAGGAGCAGCAGGGCACACCACTTTTACCAAATCACCACTGGTTTATTCTAAGAGTCAGTGCTATATATCTGGCGTTGCTTCTCACACCTTTGTAAACACCATCAAGGATTCTGTGCTACAACCTGTGATGAAAGCACCCCTACCCCAACACCATCACCCCTTCCTCTGATGAATCCCACCCCTAACACCAATCACTGCTGGAAAATGACCCATCTTTACATTTAAAACCATTTCTCTAAATACTCTTAAATGGAGACATGGCTCTCTTTATTAAAAGAATTCCCAATACAACAACATGCAACACTAAGCAAAGCGCTGGACTCAAGCTGTTAATAGTACCAAGCTTCTGCTGTTCCATTTCACACGTACTCATTCGGCCTCCCCCTCTGGCTGTGTTCTGTTTGAACAGATCACGAAGAACACATCTACTTAGGGTTTCATTTTAATCAAACTGCAGGCGGGGATGAAAGAAGAAACCCTCCCAGATGATAGCTGTTGATCAAACAAATTTTTGTCACAACTAATTCTTTTACACATGTGTTGAGTGCCTCTAAAAGAAACATCTGAAAGAGTAATAACAGGATGAGGTTTATCGTAAGGTGTGAGTGGAGCCAGCTCTACACACTTTAGGAGCCTGGCGATGGCGTCAAGTTCTCTGACAGGAAAACTTTGGAGCCAAGGAAAGAAAGCCAAGACAAGCCAGCCCTTATGCAACAGACTCAGGCACGCGCAACAACATGCCATCGTGCCTTCCTGCAGTAATCCTGCATGCCCTCCCTTCTTGTTCTTTCAAGATGACAGGAATTTCATAATTCTGTTTTTATTAAATCATGTGTCTCTCCCTTCTTTGTTTTTAAACCCTGCCAAATTGAACAAAATAACTGCTGTTGCCATATCCAGCAGCACCACCAAGTGTAAACATACTTCTATTTGATCTGAGAGTCACTATGATTCTCAGGTATGAGGATTAATTTATTTCACATATAAATAACTATACTTGGATTCTGTTTGCCTTTTTTTTGTATTAAAGTCTCTATATCCTTTGATCTTCAAAAATTTGTTCTTTACATTTCTCTTGTTATACTAACAACTTGCTTGGCTCTCTCCTTAATCCAGTCTGGTCAACTTTATAAATTGGTCCATTTATATAATCTTCATTAATTCATGTTATTCCATATTAATCATTTCATTCTTTACCGTGGGTTGGTCTATTTGAATTGATTTATCTGTGCCTTCTCTTAATAGTTTGGAACTTAAGTTCTCCATTTATTTTTAAATTACCTTGAAAAATATGTATTTAAATCTACATCTAAATTCAAACAGTACCCTTAATCATCTCACAAGGAAAGAAATGTAAAATGTTCCACTCCCGGCCATAAAAGTGCCTCTAACATTAGGAGTGTCATCTCCTAATGAGTTTGCTAATTTTGTCTAGGGCTTTAGCCCTGTCTTGCCTTTATATTTACCTTAGCATTGGTTATTTATATTTATTGCATACTTTAGCCTGTGTTAGTTTGTCTTTACACACACACACACACACACACACACACACACACACACACACTCTTTCTCTCTCTCACAGACACACACACACATATATATGTGATGTATGTATATGTATGTATATGCATATGTATGTATTATCATCCTTCCTTGTAAGCCAGACTTCTATAATATTTCTTCTTGCAAAGAATAGTTTGGGGAACTGATTTACCATAATGTGCAAACTGTGGCATTCCCTAATTGTGAATTCTGGCCTCAGCATCCCTGGGGGTGCACCATGTAGACATCATTACCTGGTGCTGCCTTTCCTTGTGTGGTCTGCAATGCACCTGAAGTCCAGCTCCTCTATAAGGCAGCTCATCTTACTTTGCTTTATATCTGCTTTTCAATCTTTATTTTTGCACCTTCGTAGTTCCCAGTAATGCTTCTAATCTTACTTTGACTCTCTCTGGGCTCTCCTTTGGATTTCCTAGATTTAAGGATTGGTGTTTTCATCACTTTTCCAACTGCTCTATCTGAAAACCTGCATCTCTCTCTGGTTTCTTTGCCATCTTCTTTAATAGCTGTAAGTGGAATGGTCTGGCATTTTCTATTCATTTTTCTGCTTCTTGACCACACTTTGTACCCTTTGCTAGAGTTGGGTTCACATGCATCATCCCTATTCCAGTGAACCAATTCTAACACACTGAAATCTAAGTGCTGTTTATGTAATAATCTGGAGTTTTAAATTTAGGCCATTGTGTTAGAAATTCAATTTGGCTAATTTTCAAGTAATCTTGGTCAGTTCTGATGATCACTTTACTCCACAGATTCAGTTCATTCTGTCAATGGGCCCTTGGTGTTTTGTACTAAACACTGCAGCATACATAGTGCATGTGACGGTAACTCCTTAGGTCTTGCTTCCCTACCTCCCACTCATGAACCTGCTTCTTCAATGCATTGGTGATTTCTTAAAGTTTTCAGTTCATTTTTTTAAAGTCATCTGTGGGAAATTTGGAAAGCTGAGTTTAAAGTGAACTTTCCAGAGTAATTAGACAACAAAAGGAGGTCAAGGGGATACAAATTGGAAAGGAAGAAGTCAAAATATCACTATTTGCAGATGATATGAAAAAAATATACAAGTGACCCTTAAAATTCCACCAGAGAACTCCTAAACATGATAAAGAGCTTCAGTGAAGTAGCTGGATATAAAATTAACTCAAACAAATCAATGGCCTTTCTCTACACAAAGGATAAAGAGGCTGAGAAAGAAAATAGGGAAACAACACCCTTCACAATAGTCACAAATAATATAAAATACCTTGGTGTGACTCTTACTAAGGAAGTGAAAGATCTGTATGATAAGAACTTCAAGTCTCTGAAAAAAGAAATCAAAGAAGGTCTCAGAAGATGGAAAGATCTCCCATGCTCATGGATTGGCAGGATCAATATAGTGAAAATGGCTATTGTGTCAAAAGCAATCTACAGATTCAATGCAATCCTCATCAAAATTCCAACTCAATTCTTCAAGGAATTAGATAGGGCAATTAGCAAATTCATCTGGAATAACAAAAAAACCTAGGATAGCAAAAACTCGTCTCAATGATAAAAGAATCTCTGGTGGAATCACCATGCCTGACCTAAAGCTGTACTACAGAGCAATTGTGATAAAAACTGCATGGTACTGGTATAACAACAGACAGGTAGACCAATGGAATAGAATTGAAGACCCAGAAAAGAAACCAAACACCTATGGTCACTTGATCTTTGACAAGGGAGCTAAAATCATCCAGTTAAAAAAAAGATAGCATTTTCAACAAGTGGTACTCACACAACTGGCACTTATCATGTAGAAGAATACAAATTGATCCATATTTATTTCCTTGTACAAAGCTCAAGTCTAAGTGGATCAAGAAACTCCACATAAAACCAGAGACACTGAAACTTATAGAGGAGAAACTGGGAAAAAGCCTTGAAGATATGGGCACAGGGGAAAAATTCCTGAATAGAACAGCAATGGCTTGTGCTATGAGACCAAGAATTGACAAATGGGACCTCATAAAATTGCAAAGCTTCTGTAAGGCAAAAGACACTTTCAATAAGACAAAAAAGCCACCAACAGATTGGGAAAGGATCTTTACCAATCCTAAATCTGATAGGGGACTAATATCCAATATATATATAAAGAACTTAAGAAGGTGGACTCCAGAAAATCAAATAACCCCATTAAAAATGGGGCACAGAGCTAAACAAAGAATTCTCAATTGAGGCATATTGAATGGCTGAGAAACACCTGAAAAAATGTTCAACGTCCTTAATCATCAGGGAAATGCAAATTAAAGCATCCCTGAGATTCCACCTCACTCAAGTCAGAATAGCTAAAATTGAAAATTCATGTGACAGCAGATGCTGACGAGAATGTGGAGAAAGAAGAACTCTCCTCCATTGTTGGTGGGATTGCAAGCTTGTACAACCACTCTGGAAATCAGTCTGGTCGTTCCTCAGAAAATTGGTCATAGAACTACCAGAGGATACAGCAACACCTTTTCTGGGCATATATCCAGAATATGTTCCAACAGGTAATGAGAACACATGCTCCACTATGTTCATTGCAACCTTATTTATAATAGCCAGAAGCTGGAAAGAACCCAGATGTCCCTCAACAGAGGAATGGATACAGAAAATGTGGTGCATTTACACAACGGAATACTACTCAGCTATTTAAAAACAATGAATTTATGAAATTCCTAGGCAAATGGATGGATCTGGAGGGTATCATCCTGAGTGAGCTAACCCAATTACAAAAGAACTCACATGATATGCACTCACTGATAAGTGGATATTAGCCCCAAAACTTATAATACCCGAGATACAGTTTGCAAAGCACATGAAACCCAAAAAGAACAAAGACCAAAGTGTGGAGACTTCGCCACTTCTTAGAATTGGGGACAAAATACCCATAGAAGGAGTTACAGAGACAAAGTTTGGAGCTAAGACAAAAGGATGGACCATCTAGAGACTGCCCCACCTGGGGATCCATCCTATAATCAGCCACCAAATGCAGACACTACTGCATATTCCAGCAAGATTTTGCTGAATGGACCCTGATATAGCTGTCGCTTGTGAGGTTATGCCAGAGCCTGGCAAACACAGAAGTGGATGCTCACAGTCAGCTATTGGATAGAACACAGGGCCCCCAATGGAGGAGCTAGAGAAAGTACCCAAGGAGCTGAAGGGGTCTGCAACCTTATAGGTGGAACAACAACATGAATTAACCTGTTCCCCCAGAGCTCGTGTCTCTAGCTGCATATATAGCAGAAGATGGCCTAGTCAGCCATCATTGGGAAGAAATGCCCCTTGGTCTTACAAACTTTATATGCCCCAGTACAGGGGAACATCAGGGCCAAGAAGTGGGAGTGGGTGGGTAGGGGAGCAGGTGGGGAAGTTATAGGGGAATTTCAGGGTATCATTTGAAATATAAATGAAGAAAATACCTAATAAAAAATTAGAAAGAAAAAAAAGGTGAACTTTCTCATGGAGGCAGTGTGATTCCCCTGCTACTCATTATGGGACATTCCCAGCCTTAGACTGACTGACTGACCTCCATGTTAATGAGGCATCTCAGTAGCCTTTTGCCTTCAGCCAATGGTCTTCCATCCCTGGATATTCTCATGCCCTCCCCAAAAAACTATATAACCCTTGGTTCACCCCAAATAAAGTGTGTACATTCAAACCAACCCTCAATAAAGAAATGTGAACAAGCTAAGACCATCTCAGAGAGCTGCTTTATTAGAAATCATTGGGCAATCTTTCACCTAAAAGAGCAGGAGCACTAAGATTCTATTAGAACCCCCAGCCCTGCACTCACTCCCAACCAAACCTGGATCCAGCTCATCCCCAACCCTGCCGCATCCCGCTTCTAACCTGGCAGTCATCTCCATTTCGGACTTTGCCCTGTCCTCTCTGGACTGACATACTGGTGGTTCCCCAACACCCTGAGAGGAGACTTGGAATCACAGCATTCATTCCAGACTCTTTTATCCCCTTCCAGGCTGGCTTATGCCTCTCATGCACCCAAGGGACCTCTGACAGAAGTTTGTTGCTGGAGACATGGCTTAGAGCTTTAGAGAAGGTGGTGCTCTGATGGAGGACCCAGGTTCAGTCCCAAGCACACACATGTAGCTCATAGCTGTCTATAACTCTAATGTTCTTCTAACCTTCATACTTACCTGCATGTATGTGGTACATATGCAGACAAGCAGGAAAAGAAACAAGAATAAGTGAAAATCAATTACATAAAGAGAACACAATTTAATTTCTTATAGTTATTCAAACTGGAAAGTCTGTGATCAAACTGTTACCAAGCCCCGTGACTTGGGCAATGCTACCCTCTCCTACTAAGAAGGCTCCTAGACCCTTACATGGAGGGGCAGAACCTTGTGTCCTCACATGGTAAAAGGTACAAAGATAGTAAGGAAATGTTCACAAATGCCCTCCTTCCATGAAGCCAGTTCCCAACTTAGTCAACCTACAACACATAAATATTTCTCCAGTACTGTTGTATTTGGAGTTAAATCTCAGCATGGATTTTGGAGAGTATAATATCATTTAAATCTGAGTATTCTCTTCACCCCTTCCCAAGCATCCCTTCACATGCCAAGCACACAAATGCCAACTCAATAGCCCCCAAAAAGTCATTACCCATTCCAGAAATCAACTTTAAATTTAAATCCAAAGCCTCAATTAAATAACATCTGGATCCCTTAAAGTGTGTATCTAGGCCCAGGGTATCCATTTTTCTATTTATTGCCTCATTTGCATGTGCATTTTTTTTCTTGCTACATATAGGAGTAAATGAAGCATGGCTGCATTCTCACCTTTGAACTTTGGGTATAGCTTGCCATACCAACAGTTTGATCTCATGAGTACCTTTCTTCAACTGTGCCACACAGGCCAAGACTATTGTCTATCTTAATAACTATATTTTTCTACCATGCATCTCTTTATTTTGTTTTATATTTTGTCAAAATTTTTCTATTTTTAATATTATAAATTCTTTTATTTGAATATCTACCAGAACAAAGCCCTTTAAAAGTAACTCTCTCCTCACTCCCCCTGCCCCCAATGTGTATTGACACTCTTATGTGTATGTGCTCTCCCAGCTGAGCACATGTGGAAGCCAGAGGTCAAAGACAGGTGTCATTCTTCATCTCTCTCCATCTCTTCACCATATTTTTTGAGATAGGGACTTTCACTAAACTTAGGACTCCATTTCGGCTAGACTGGAGGCCAGTGAACTATCATGACGCATCACCTCCTTCCCTGTTGTACTGAGATTGCAGATATACTGCCTTGCTTGATTTTTTATTTGGGTTCCAGAGGCCAGAACTCAGAGACTCTTACTCATACAGCAATCACTTAGCCCAAGGACGTCTCCCCAGCCTATATTCTCAATTCCTAAAGTATATAGCATATAATTTATGCTCACTAGTTCCACTTAAATTGCTGTTGGATAGCAAAACTTGATACTTATGCAAATTAGGAGTAAACCTGAATTAGAAGTGAGTAGGCCCTGAAGCAAGGTTAGGCCTCGAGCTACTGTAACATTTTCACATGGAGAAAGATGTTTGTGACTTTTCTTTCTGGTATACCCCAAACAGTGAATGTGGCCTAATGGAAATCTGAAAAATGAATCTGGATTAGTCTAGATATGGTTGAAAAG
The DNA here is from genome assembly GCA_902729485.2 of Mus minutoides. NCBI lineage: Eukaryota > Metazoa > Chordata > Mammalia > Rodentia > Muridae > Mus > Mus minutoides. Next base: position 167,936 of record LR749861.1, read on the forward strand.
CACAAGATTCCCTGTGGCTCAAATTTTGAACACAGCTTAGAACATACCTACATGTAGAAAATTGTTTGTGGAGATAAAATTCACTCCTAAAATATATACATATGTGTGTATAATATATAAAATAATATACAATGCATAATATATAATATGTGTATATATATATATATATATATATATATATATATATATATATATATATATATATATGAAATGTACATTTTTCTAACAACAATCCTGTAGTGAAATCAACTATTAACAATTTCAAGTCACTGTAAGATATATGTATTCACTCAGTTTAATGACTAAGCCAATGTCACTTCCTAGGCAGTATGTTATTAGCACAATTTGAATTGTTTCTCAAATTTGAAAGTGACACATCCGCATTTCTCTGAAGTATTAAAAATGCCGAACTCTGACTTAGACGTAATTCTAGGGAGTTTCTGTTAATTAGCCTGACAGTAGCATTGCTTCATTCAGAAGCACTTTAACAATGCTGAAGGTAATTAATGTGGAAAGGAAAAAGATGAATTTTGCTTTAGGATACTTAAAATTAAATACAATCATTTGTGGAATAATTATTGTTCTATGTAGTTCAATTAAAAATCCCTAGATACTTATCTTGCCCGAGGTACATATTAAATTAACAAAAGCCTTTGTGAGTTGATGGAATATATTTCACTTCTGTTTATGCCTGTTAGTCTTCTATTTCAATATTTTTATTTCCTTAATTATTTGTTAACTTGGATAGATCCTGCTAGTCTTCTAATGAAACTTACGTTTGAGGGGCCAGTCTTGTGATTATCATTTCAACTTCAGTTGCACCAACTTTCTAAGAGAGGTAGAGAGAAGCTGAGTGGTAGCAGACAGGAAAAGTATAATTTTTGAGGCAACCTAAATGAACTGTGTATCTGAGCTGGAAAACTGTATTCATGACCCTCCGTCCTGTAACACCTTTCTACTACTTGCCTCCTCCTCCTCCCAGTCATCCTCCTCCACCTCTTCCCCCTTTCTGTCCTCCTCCTCCTCCTCCACTGCTCCTTTTCCCCTTCTCTTCCTCCTCATCCTCATTTTCCTCCTCCTTCACTTCCTCCTTCTCCCCTCCTCTTCCACATCCTCCTCATTTTCTTCCTCCACTTCTGCTTCCTCCTCCTCCTCCTCCTCCTCCTCCTTTTCTTCTTTTTCTTCCTGCTTTCCTTTCTCTGACTCATGTTCTTTTGGCCACACAGGTTTTGAGATGACCTTGTTGTCTTCTGAGCTTACTCCATTGATGTTGACATCAATTCTTGGAGGTTCTGCCTCTCTATTAACTCCATCATTGCCATTATTTCTACCAAATGGCAATCTTTTCATCTGTCCTAAGTGACTGGTATTGTATTTTAATTCAACTTTTCATTTCTAGAGCATCCCTCTTCTTCACAGTTACTGATTGAGTTCAAAATACAAGATGCTCCAAAATCTGAGGCATTTTAAGTGCTATCATGAAGACATGTGTGGATAAATCCACAACTGACTTTATATGACTCGTCATAGCCAAATTACCAAGTGTACTAAAAATGTCGTGCAAAATTAACTTAAAGTTATAGAATACTTATGAAATAAATAAATTTTATGTTTATACTTGAGTTTCATCATATATATATATATGTTTCTATATATATGAAACCATATACATATAGTTTATATTTACATCTATATAAATATATATTTTATATATATTTACACATATATCTATATATGAAACTATATACATAGAGTTTATATATATATATATATATATATATATATATATATATATATATATATATATATATATATCTTCACCTACTGACTTCAACCTTAGCAAGGCACAGAGGGCTATCCTCTTATAGGTTGAAATTGTTTTCCTACTCAACTGTTCCTACTCCTTGGACAGAGGGCCAATCTACTATTAGGATTGTTATCCTGCATTAACAATCCTTTCCTCAATCCACAATCATTTAAAACCTACCACTTGTTAGGCCTTGTGCACGAGTGTTCATAGATATAATACCCCTTGTTTACCCCACTTTCTTGTTAAAGGAAACCAATGATTTTTAAAACAGTGAGTAGACTTCTGCTGATGACTCTGTAGTATGGCTCAAGCCAGAGTGTTGGCTGTATATTACATGTATAGGGGGATAGAGATTATTAATTTAACAACAGATGATATTTACTCTAGGAATTGGATTATAAGTTTTTTGTAAGTCAAAACTTTATGGACTTCTAGGCCGACTCCCTGCAAGATGATTGCCCATCCCCCCAGAGGGCAGCCAAGATGGGTAATAGTGAAACCTTGTATCATGTTCTGTTTTACCTAAGGCCATGGATTCCCACAGAACCTTATATGACATGAATTATAACAAATCATTTCATAATTATTTCAGGACAAGGAAGAGACAGGTATAGTTGCTTGCTTCTTGGTGTCTCATCTTCTTTTTTTTTTTTTTTTAAGTCAAAATTCTGGCCTTTGTAAGGTGTTTATTAAGTAAACCAGTAAAAGAAATTACAGCCATTTGTTTGGAACTGAAATAGGTTTTCTTCTATTTTACTGCAAAACATCATATAGAGAAATTTTACCCTAGTCTATGTTATAACCAGAAAAAAAAAATAGAAACATAAATTCTATTTCTAAATGCTAACTCTATTACTTAACAAGAAATTTAAATATTAGAAATTCAATTCTACAGTGTGTTTGTAATCCTTATTTGTAGATTAAAATACTATGATTCTGAACTTTCAACTTGTGACTACAATTCACCAGTGGTTACCCAGGTCTTCCTCTCTGGTCTCTTACATTTTCTATAAATGATAATTTGTCATTTTATTTATTCTGTTTTGGTCACTGGCTTCCCTTTCACCAGCTCAGACTGTCATGCTTTTATCATTCTCTTCATCCCATAGACAGACCTTTCATCTAATGGAATTCCATGTGGTGTCAACTAAAATTTTAACCAGAGGCATTGCGAGGCTTCCCATTTATATAAGGAGAGAATGGAGACAAGACGCTTCACAGCCTATGTAGCCAAGGAAACATGATTAATTCCCATTAACAATACACTATCCTTATAGGTAGGGGGCAGGTTAGCCCATCCCTGTAGCTCCTCCCTTCACTCCAGTTGGAGAAGTCGAGGGTAACTGCAAACCACGTTGTTATTATTTCAGGCTAAAGAAAAGCAACCAATATGAAGATAAAGCTGGAACACTGGTTTGCATGCCTAGTGCTAAAGGATGAATTGGAGACATGATGCACATGAGAAGTTCAAGAGGGCATAATAATAGTAAAGAACTAAAGAATGAGAAACTGAGAAATGATGCTGGCTTTATGTGTGTTTTAAGTGCCCTCCCCACCCCACATGCCAAAAAACCAAGTCTGAAAGGAAATAGATTTTAGACAAATATAAGTGATAACTTTTTTTCCTTTTATTTAGTGTTACTAATCATCATCACCAACATCATCATTATTTGTGGATGTGTGCATATGCACGTGAGCATGCACGTGTGTGTGCAGATAGTATGGCTTGTGGTACACAGGGTGGTACACAAGCCATGGCCCATGTGTAGAAATCACAGAGTTGGGTTTACCTTTCCAATGTGGGTTTTGTCATCAGGCTTTGACTGGTGACATCAGCTTTTTACCTCCTGAGCCTTACCATGGCCATCTTAGAAATAAGTTTCTATAAAAGTTTGTTGTCCCCTCCTCCCCCCAAAATTGTATCTTACTGGAAATTTTGTGACCTAAACTCAGTGACTTTTGGCCAACATATTATAGAAATAACATAAGATATTTAAAAAAATAGTAAGATTAAAGAACTAAAATGGTTCCCATTACCTCTGAAGTTATAAATTGATTTGTCTCTGCTTCCAGCATTTTCCCTCATTCAAAAAGCATTCCACACATTTTTCTCCAGAGTGGCACTAATAAGTCACATAGATATTTTCACTGACCATTAAGTAATTGAGTGCATTCTACAACAAGCTAAGAGGCAAGCAGGTCATTGCACACAGGAAAACATTAGGCAGAAGCACAGACAAGCATTTGATTCTATCTGGGCTCTTTCCTATCTATCTCCCAATTGCTCACCTACTCCAGAACTGCTATCTACTTTCTATTCCAAACACCTGGGATCCTTTAACTATACAATGTACACAGTATCTGATTTCAGTATGTTGCCTGATCTATATGTAGGAGGTTAGAAGTGCTAGAGAATTCTGCACTTGTGTCCAGAGTGACAGTTACAAGCTGACTAAGGAAAGGGTGGGGGCCCCTGGCTAGAAGCCAGGGTAATGTCATTCTTGGGGAAGTAAGTACCCTCTCATGGCTGGAATATAGACTCTCAACAAGAAGACAGACAGAAGAGGCCTTGGCACACAATGAGTGCTCTGTGCATGGTGGAACACATGAGGGAGCCTGGAGAGAAGACGTAGGGTGAAATTTGCTCTCCCCAAGCCTTGTTGAGAGTTATTATAAAATGTGAAGGGCCATGTGCACATCAGACACTGTCTGCAACTGGAAAACTAACACAGTATCTCAAACACACACACTATCCCTTTGCCTTCAAACAGTTATGATGGCTGAAACTGGAGTGCAATAGAGGGGCGTCTGGATTCGTTGGAGCTTCGTGCCATTCACTTTTAGACAACTGATGCTAATATTCCATGGACTCTCCATCAAGTAACTGAGAATATGTCTTACAGCAAAATGAGAGCTGAAAGGCTGAAAGACGCTAAACTGGAATACCTATTTGTGCCTAATGCCCTTCCCTGTGGGGGCATTGTTTCTGTTTTCCAACCCAGACACCATTTATCAATTCTGTTTAAGCAACAATTTGCTTAATGTAGCACTTCCTTTCTTAAGCCTCCTTACCAGACTGGGCCGAGGTTTCTCATGCAGTGCAAACACAGCACCTCATACCAGTTCTACTTCTGTGGTATAGATATATATTTTCAAACTCAAGGGAATTTTACTCCTGCTGCCTTGAGAGAACATTTTGGAAGCTTCTGGTACCTTCTGTACAGACTGGTATCTCACTCTCCTTAGTACCCCTTGGAAAGAAAAACCTCTCAAGTATGTTCTATTCTGGCGGCTTCCATATCTACCCTTCCCTTCCCCACCCCCTCTTAATTCCATTCCACCATTTTTTTAACCTTGGCCATTCCACCCAAACTTGCATTGCTAACTTAGCTACTGATCTCCACAGTATAAAGCCAGTGGCCCACTGGAAGCCTTGTGTACCTGCCTTCTGCAACAGCACATTTTCATTTGTCTCCTACTTCCCTGGCTGCTGTTTCTCGGTGTCTGTTGCTTGTGTCTTCTCATACCCAGGGCTCAGAAATGAATTATTTCTTTACTGAACTCATGTCTTTAGAGTTTCTGACAAATTTGTCTTTTTCTTCAACACATGTATATGTAAATCCAGGGGAGTTCTGGGGGCATAATTAGTGTTCAATCAATATCTCTTTATTGACTGAATGAGTAAATGGATTAATGGATTGAGTGGAGTGGGTATCTGTAGTTAGACCCCTAGTGTTCAACTCATGTGTATTTCTTCTATCTTTACTCTAATTCATTCTGAAAAATGAAATGTCCTGGTCACCAAACATGTCTGTCTTTCTAAAAACACATGCCAATAGTGGTATTACTACTATCCTAATGTTTTCTGGCATCATTATTTAGAGAAATAACATCTAGGTTAATTGTACAATAGTTATAGAAACATCAGTTTGGTTATAGACAAAAGCCTGCTTTCCCATCTCAGCATATGAATACTGTGATAAATAGGATGCATCTCATTTTCTTCTGGAGGCTTTTGTTAGAAGCATTCAGTGTATCCTAAAACAAGTTCTTCCTCTGCACTAGAGCTTTATCTATGTGTAAGGAACCCCTGCCCACTTCCCTCCAGAGGCTTTCAAAATTGTAAGGATGACATGGGAAATGAGAGAAAAATCAGCTTTGAAAATCGCTTTGTAAAGGGAGCAATAATCAACATCAGTCTCCTGAAGTCTTAACCAGTTTTCCGTTGTGATGCTGACAGCAAGAAGAACACATGCTCACTACCATCTACAGAAGTGCCTCCTCTGTAATAGGTTGGGATTTTACATTATCCCTAGTTCTTATGATTCAGCTTTGAAGTCTTCTAAGAATAGGAGTAACATGCCCTGATTCACATTTGAAACCTGTCCCCTGAGAAATGGATGGAGATTGTGAGATGAAGAAGTAGGAGTTAGGGAGCCTAGAAGGGGAAAGCGCTGCAGGTTTTGGATGTGGGTGGAGAGCGCTTAGGAGAAGGAGGCGTCACCAGAGGGAGTGATGTGCACATGATAATGAATGACTTCACAGGTAAAGAGGATGTAGTGAAAGACTGCACACATAGGCATGAGAGATAAGATGGGGTCTGGGACAGTGCTCATATGTATGGCAAGAACAACTGGGTGGGCGATGGATTGAAGGTCTTTTTTTGATGTTCAGGAAGTCTAGGAGAAAAATATGTTGGCAAGAAAACTGGTCCATGAGGGAGCTTCGTTGGGAATATGTTATATTGGAAGACCTGGGAAACATCCAGGCAGACAGCAGCTGCTGAAAATAGAAGTAGCTGAAAAAGAAAACTGACATTTTTTTTGAGCATCTGTTCTTATAGATATGGCCCAAATGTTCTGTGAGCCCCATTTCACAGATAAAGACTCTGAGTGTTAGAAATTAATTAGTGTACATGCTATTAAGAGTGCCCAGATGAGAAGTGGGTCTGCTTTGTCTGGCTTTAGAATGTATCCCTCATTGTCCCTGAGACTAGGAATTGTTCCTGTCTCATTGACATTTCACTGAGCAATGAAAAGCTACACGGACATTCAGCTAACCATTTTTTTTTAGGAATAATTAAAAAAATACTTGTGTGCATTATCTGCGTGGTTCAGCAGAGCTTAGTATATCTGTCTGAATGACTCAAAATCAGTTTCCTCTCAGTCTCACCACCATGTCCTAAAATGTGTCATGTATGATCTGTGGGGGATTGAACAACAGATTTCTTGTATCTTTTTATCTCTATTAAATTATTTTATTTATTTACATTCCAAAAGTTGCCCTCCTTCCTGATCCCCACTCCTCCAGTTCATCACCCCTCTCCCCTGAAAGGGTGCTCCCCCACCTGCCCACCCACCCCTACCAGCATCCCTCTTCCCTGGGGCATCGAGTTTCCGCAGGATTAAGCACATCCTCTCCCACTGAAGCCATACAAGACAGCCCTCGGCTACACACGCTACACACGCGCCAGGGGGCACCAACCAGCCCATACATGCTCCTTGGTTTTGACATAGTCTCTGGGAGCTCTAAGGGGTTTAGGTTAGTTGACACTCTTATTCTTCCTATGGGATTGCAATCCCCTCAGGATCCTTGAGTCTTTCCTCCAACTCTTCCATATTGGTCCCCAACCTCAACTCAATGGTTGGCTGTAAGTATCTGCATTTGTCTCAGTCAGTTTGCCGGTATATCATCTGCAAGGACAGCTATGCCAGGCACTTGTCTGCATGCACAGTATGGCCTCAGTAATAGTGTCAGGACTTGGTATGCATGCATGCAATAGATTCCAAGTTGGGTGGGTCACTGGGTGGTCTTTCTTTCAGACTCTGCTCCATATTTGTCCTGACATTTCCTTTAGACATAAATAATTCTGGGTTAAAATTTTTGAAGAAGGGTGTATGGCTCCCTGTTTCAACTGGGAGCCATGTCTATCTACTGGAGGTGGTCTCTTCCTGTTCTATCTCCCCAATGTTGGATATCTCTGCTAATGTCATCCCCATTGAGTCCTGAGAACCTCTCACATCCCAGGTCTCTGGGACTTTCTAGAGGTTCCCTCCATCTCATAACTCCCACTGCAGCATATTTCAGTTCATTCTCCTGGACCTCTGGGCATCCTTCCTGTCTCTCCCCATACCTGGTCCTGCCCCTCCTTTTCCCTCCCTGTCCCCTCTTTCACCTTGTTTCCTCCCTCCCTCTGCCTCCCGTGATTATTTTGTTTCTCTTCTAAGTGTGTTTCATGAATCCACACTTGGACCTTCCTTCTTGTTAATTTTCCTATGGTCTCTAAGTTGTGACATAGGTATTCTGAACATTTTTGCTAATATTCTCTTATAAGTGAGTATATACCATGCATGTCCTTTAGGTTTGGGTTACCTCATTCAGGATGATATTTTCTAGTTCCATCCATTTGCCTGCAAACTTCATGATCTCATTTTAATAGTTGAATAGTATTTCATTATGTAAAGGAACCATATATTCTGTATCCATTCTTTAATTGAGAAACATCTGGGTTGTTTCCAGCTTCTGGATATTACAAATAAGACTGCTAAGAACATAGTGGACCACATGTCCTTCTGGTATGGTGGAGCATATTTTGGGTATATTCCCAGGAGTGGTATAGTTGAGTCTTCAGGTAGAGCTATTTCCAATTTTTGGAGGAACCTCCAGATTGTTTTCCATGGTGGTTGAACCAGTTTGCAATTCCACCAGCAATGGAGGATTGCCATCATGTTTTTGATCTTAGCCATTTTGGTTGTTGTAAGGTGAAACCTCAGGGTTGTTTAGATTTGCATTTTCATGATGATTAAGGATGTTGACATTTCTTTAAGTGCTTCTGTTGAGAATTCTCTGTTTAGCTATGTACCCCATTATTTAATTTGGTTATTTTTTGGAGTCTATTGAACAGTTCTAAATTCATAGAAATATTGCAAAATTAATATAGATAGCTATATGCCCCACACTCAAATTCTTGTGATTCATAAATACACATATGCACACATATACACAGAGAGAGAAAGTGAGAAACAGAGAGTGAGAGAGAGAGAGACAGAGTGAGAGAGAGAGAGAGAGAGAGAGAGAATGTGTCATGACTAAGGAATCATACTTAGTCTGCTCCTATTAAAAATTCTAAACATTGTTCAGATTTTACTGAGTTCTCTAGAAGAAGGATGTGTGAAGGATGTGACTTTACCATTATTTATCAAATAGATGTTATACACTTGGCCTATTAGCATTGTTAATCTTGATAATGTGGGTAGGAATTTTCTAAGAATAGAAACATTTGGTGATGGGAGTAGTTTCTAGTTTTCTGTGTTGTAAAGATACCATCTCTCCCTCCCTATGAAACATATTTAAGTGTATTTATTTCCTCCATATGTTTTGAAAGCTGTGATATATATCTCACATATAATATGTATGCACGTTACCTCTAATAGTTATAAAAATGCCACATATTGACAAGTAGTAGGAATGAAGGTAGAATCCAGCCACTTTCTTGTGGTTAACCAACTCCCCACCCCAGGTAGGATAACCCATCGCCCTGTCTCAACCAACTCCCCACCCCAGGTAGGATAACCCATCGCCCTGTCTCAGGGGAATTTGGCCTTTGTGATGCTTCATTTAGTCACAGCCTTCGATCTCAGCAGAAGCAATGAAAGGACAAAAAGCCCAAGCTGAAGGCTACTTGTGGCTTTGCTGATGTCTCTGGAGGTTGTTTTTCTGTCTTCTCTCTTTTTTATCATTTACTGACCATGGTTACATCCTGCGAAAATATGTTCACAAAGCTTGGTCTCCTTTTCTAGCTTAGCACTCTTAGAAGAACAACCTGAAGTCTTTCATTTTTGTCTATTCTTAATTCTAATAGAAATGGCTTTAGCCACCTCCCAACCTATAGTGATGGCTGTTGTTCGAATGAAATGCTAAGCTGTTAGTGAGCGCACACAGAATCTGTGCACGGCATTCTGACGGTAGTACCAGCATGCTGCACCTAGCTGTATCTGGAGATCCCAACCTTAGCCAAGTGTTTGTGGTTGAGACAATCTATACTGCTCACATCCAATACTGCTGACTTCCTTCCTAAGAGGGATGTGGACAAACTCTGCCGTACTGATGGGAAATATTTGCTTGCAATTATTTTGCCAAGTTGAGGTAGGTTCTGACATAATTTGTATATTTCTCAAAGAGATGAGATGCTGTAAGGCTGCCTGTTGGTTTCAATACCTGTTCGTGTTCCTATGGTTAGCTTTATTATATAACCATGCAGCCAAGGTTAGCATCATTACACTAATTTACTTCCAATGCTTGAAAATCAAATTAAGCTTTGATATGTTTTCAGGAGACTATGAAGAAAAAGCCACATGTTGTTCACATATAACCTTTTGGAAAGTGCAGAAGACATTGCTGTCCGAGCAGCCAATGCTGTTGATTCTGCAGTGCCCATCAGTTCCTCGGAACACAATATATGTGTTTGTTTGTCTGTTTGTTTGTTTCAAGGGTCTGCTTGAGAAAGCTCCCAGGCTCATGAACATCTGAAATCACTGAAGCAATCACAGGGAAATAAAGATATCATAGTTTAACATCAATGGAAAGGACAGACTCAAGCCCTTGATTTGGACATTTTAAACTTCATGGTCTGTAGTGACATTCAGTGCCTGCAAGTGTACACAGATCCAGATAACAAATAGATAGCATGCTGTGTTCTTTAATTTTACAGTCTTACAGACTTCCAGTCTAGGTGAGGACCATCAGAAAGAGTATCCCACTCGGCTGTCATTAGTTCTCCAATGAGGAGGATAGGGGTGCTTTGCCTGTTTACAGTCCCTGAAATTAGCACCCTTTATCTTCTATCACTACATACTCAGTGGGTGTGGCCTGGTACAGCACATCTGTGTAGTATGTCAGGATGATGGCGGTGCTCAGAGGAACCCTGGGGCATCCTTCCTGTCTGGACTTGCTCCATGTCAATAGTCACAGTTACGCTGGCATCTGCCTTTTGGTTTTCATTCTCTTACTTCATTCATATTCCATGCCCCATTGCTCACCTGGGTTGCTTTGGTTTTTTGAGAAAGGGTGTGGCTTCTTTTGTGTACATTTTGTGGCTAAACCCTATGAGCAGTTCAGAAAAACAATTCTATGATTCTGTCCATCTAAAATATGTTTTTTTTATATTAATTCAGCAAGTTAATATAAATTGACTCTGAGTGACAAACCCTTAATTTAAGGCCAGTTCATACAATTGAGACATAATTTTTAACTGTAAATAGTCAGATGGATATTTTTGTATTATTTTGCATTTGAAAAGATATCACAACTTCAGAGAGTTACGTAACAACACTGTATGGTACCAGATTTTATTCTGTTACTGTTACTAATATTTTAGTAATATTTATATTATAAATACTATCTTTGACATATCATTATGCAATTATTTTGATAACATTTATCATTATCCTGACCCATTCTTTAATTTCTCATTTCCTAGTACAGCTTGGCAGCCTAGCAGAAAAGGCACTGAAGCATCATTGCGCACACTCTACCACCCTCTGGTGGTCAGATGGAGAATTTCACCCCTCTTCCCTGGAGAGTTAACGTCCCTGCATACTCTATTGCAGAACATGCTAGATATGGGCTTTCATCAGCAATTCCTATTTAAAGACATGGGTGTAAACTTGCAATTTCCATCTTTGGGAACAACTTTTACACTGTTTTCCTTTTTTTAAAAAATCTTAAATGAATGTGCCCGAGGAGTGCTTGGTAATTTCTCTACAATCTTCAAGATCCTAATGTGTAATTTTAAATCTAGGTAATAGAAATAGAAAATAAATATAAATGGGACCCTATAATTTACAAATTATAATTTGCAAATTATAATTATAATTTACAAATTGGTCTCAATTTGTACTGTTGACAGTGAATAGGAGCCTCCTTTCTGACTGACAACTTTGGTAGAAGATGTTGCCAAGGATCCTAAAACATTTGTCTTGAAAATATATCAGGAGTGCCAGAGGTATCTGTGTGCACACCTCTTGAAACCCCAGGTAGCACTGAGTCTATATCCTGCCTGTAAGGAGTGGCTGACTGGTGTTGTTGGAAATGGGAGATGAGATCTTTTATCAGTGTATTTAAGAATGTAAACAAAAACAAATCACATTATTTAAATAACAAGAAATAGGAACAAGGAGCCAAATACTTCCTATTGTCTTCAGAATCCAGGACAAGAATTGCCATTGAGAAGTGAAGAAGCCAGACAAGGAAGCTCTCCCCACCTTTCTAATTTAAATGAGCAATAGTGAGTGTCCCCAAAATGCTCAACAAAATAGGCTGCCTTTCTCTGCACTGTGGGATGGAGGTTACATACCAGCCTCTTGACCTAATTATCAGGGTTGGGGGCACTCATTAGCCAGTAGACACAGATACACGCATTTACATCATTTAAAAAATCTTTTAAAACAAGTATATGGGAAATTGTGACAGAAGGTAAGATGGGGTTGACCGTTCCTAGTTCCCTTATTAATCCTGGTTTAGGTGAGGGAGATACTGTGGTAGATTCCAATGCTACTCTGTGTGAAAGGATAAATAGCTGTGAATTATATTATTAAGGCACAGGCACATAGGCATAGCATAAGGTTCTTAGATGGCTAAATGTAATTTAATGAAGGATAAAAGTGGATAACTGAAAATACTGTAATAGCTATGGTAATGGAGTGGAGATATCTGACTGACGCCTATGTACATGGGCTCCTGCTTCTGTGCCCAGGGTAACCAAAGGTAGAGCTAATGAGAGATGATGAATCAGTTGCTGGTAATATTAAGCCAATCAGTGGTACAATGTCTGTGGATTTATTTTTTATATGCCAAAAATGTGTGTTGAAATTTCTATGAGCTAATGTGTATAAGGAAACATGTGTAAGTCCAGCATCTCTTTGGTTCTGTGAAATGGTTTGTAAATCTGCTGCAGTCTCCTATATTTGCCCATACCATCATCCAGTCAGGAGCATCAAGAGCTGAGGTGCATTGCTATCAGTTACTATACTTAATATGATAATAAGGAATATTAAAAAATATTTATTTATTTATTTATCTATTTATTTATTTATTTGAGACAGGGTTTCTCTTATGTAGCCCTGGTTGTCCTGGACTCACTTTGTAAACCAGCTGGCCTCAAACACACAGAGATCCATCTGCTTCTGCCTCCTGAGTGCTGGGATTAAAGTCCTGCACCCACCCCACTCCAAGCAGAAACTAATTTAAAATAAGTTGAAAATTATACTGCATGCCTCAGGAATCTGGAGGGTTACCAGGGACAACCGTGAATAACCCTATGACAAAAAAAAAAAAAAAAAAAAAAAGGAAGCCAAGAAATGGGTAAGTACACTGAAAAGCACAACTTGCCGCTGGGGATATGGCTCAGTCAGTAGATGTATTTGCTGCCCATGCATGAGGATGTAAGTTTGGATGCCTAGGATCTACCTACAACCCCAGGTGCTATGGCACACACCCTGAAACCCAGCAAGGGGGAGCTGGACACCGACAGATCACTAGAGCTCACTGGCCAGTCTGCCTAGGGAAATCAGGAAGCTCTGGCTTCAGCGACAAATCTTGTCTCAAAATAAGATGGGAAACTGTTAAGGGTCGGCACCCAGCCTTGAACTTTAGCCCACACGTGCATGCACATATACGTATAAGCGAGTGCACACAATCACGGAAACCTGCACATACACAAACACACAGGAAATGAATATGAATAAATACAAATAAAACTAAAACTTATCAGGAGTGAGTCAGGAAAAAGCCAAAAAACCTTAACACACGGATAACAAGTAAAAAAGGGAAGAGAGGGCCTGGGGAGATGGCTAGGCAGTTAAGAGCACTGACTGCTCTCCCAGAGGTCCTGAGTTCAATTCCCAGCAACCACATAGGGGCTCATATCCATCTGTGGGATCTGATGCTCTCTTCTGGTGTGTCTAAAGACAGCTACAGTGTACTCATATAAATTAAATAAATAAATAAATAAATAAATAAGTAAATAAATAAATAAATCATGGGGGTGGTGGGGAGATAGGCAAAAACAGCCCAAGGCCAGACAGCTTTGTAGCTGAATTGTACCAAACATTCAAAAAGAGTCAATACAATATTTAAATTCTATTTTAAAAACCTAGCTAGAGGAACTTGCAAATATTTTTTTTTAATATGGCCAGCGTCACTACCAGCTATAAGCCAAAACCAAAATCCTTTAATGGAATTAGCAAAGCAAAAGAATTTTATATTACAACCAAGAGTGATTCACCCCAGACATGCAAGGATGGCTTAAAATTCTTGAATTAATCAGCATGATGCATCACATTAACAAAATAAAAGCAAAAACACACAGGGTCTTCTCAATTGGCACGGAACAGCATTTGACAAAGGGGGCATTATACTTTAATGTGAAAATTGAATTCAAGAATCAAAATTATAACAGCAAGGGGAAAATGAGCATTATGTACTTCTGATGCCCTGTGAGAAATAGGGATAGCATAGCACCCACAGGCTTAGCCTGGGCATCTGTGGAATGGGTTAGACCAGTCTATTGTGGGTTGGGCCATCACAAGGCTGATGGTCCTGGGCTCTATAAGAAGGATGAGCAAGCCAAGAGGAGCAAGCCAGTAAGCAGCACCCCTTCATGGCCTCTGCATCAGCTGTTGTCTCCAGGTTTCTGCTCTGTTTGAGTTACTGACCTGGATTTCTTAATGAAAGACTACTTATTATGTGCAAGTGTAAGAAAAAAAAACAAACCCTTCCTCCCCAACTTGCTTTTGGTCATGGAATTTTATTGCATCAATAAAAACCATAAGAAACTGACCTTGTAGTAAGGCTAAAGAAATTCAGTAAATGATAAGGGTTTGGGAAATTTTGAACAAAGGGTATTTACAAGGGAACTTAGCCAAATGGATAGCTGGCTCTTAAATTTTAGAAAAAAGTTTTTACCTTTTTGTTTTTGTTACTAATTGAATTGAAGCCATATTTATATGAAGGTCAAAAGAAAGGGACATAAAATTATTAAAGGAAAAACAGAAAATAAAAACCCTTCATTTGTATTTATCAATGTTCCTGTGTTCTTCCCGCTGCTTCTTGAACACTTCCATGGGAGCAGCTCATGTCCATTTTCTTCTTCAAACTCTGAGAAGGCTAGCTCAAAGTAGGAGTGCAGTTATTCATTTTATTTTATTTTATTTTATTTTATTTTATTTTATTTTATTTTATTTTATTTTCAGTGAGAAGATTAGCTGGGCAATGAGTAAAGGTACCTGGCCTAAAGTTCTTACCCAGCTCACTCTGTGCTCAGTAGCACATTTACCACTGTGCATACTTAGACCAGATCAAGCCGCTGTACTCAAGAGTGCCAGCTCTTGCTTGTCCTTTGCCATCCCAGCTAATGCTCTTGTCAACCTGATTCACACTAGGGTCATCTGGGAAGAAGAATCTCAACTAAAAAAGTACCTCCAACAGATTGCCTGGAGGCAAACTTGTAGGGCATAGTCTTGATTAATGATTGCTAAGAGAGGACCAGTTTACTTGGGGTGGGGCCACCTCTGGGCTGGTGGTCTTGGGAGGTATAACCAAGCAGGCTGAGCAAACCATTTGGGAACAAGCCAGTAAGCATCATTCTCCATGACCTCTACTTTAGTTCCTGCCTCCAGATTCTTAGTGTGAATACCTGTGCTGACTTCCCTTCATGGTGGACTGTACACTGTGATATAAAATGAACTCTTTCCTCCCCAGGTTGGTTTTGGTCATGGCCTTTATTGCAGTAATAGAAAGCAAACTGTGACATTTGCAACCGATGTACCTAAAAAACCAAAAATGTCAACTCCTTTTTGTATTTGTTTGTTTGTTTCTCTACAGTCATTATTGAACTCTTTTTAAACAAATTAGCAGAGACTAATGCTCTGAAAAGAATTGCAAATTGTTGCTATTACCATAAATTAAAATATGTTTTGCTCCTGTGTCCCTTTGCTGGCTGCTGTGGATAAATTACAGGCACATATTAGACACAGATTCTGCCCTTGGGGAAACTATAAACAATCGGGGCTTTTATTTTTTTTAATAACCATGTTACTCCAGAGCCATCTGGTGTACATTTAGAATAATGTAATTTTGACTCTTGCTTGATGATGCTGATATAACGCAGCAAATATAGTGCCAGTTTGAAGAACAACAATTGGGTTAATTTCTGCGTGTAATCCAACAGTGATTTAATCTTACATTCTGTGTGAACTGTAATAAAGTCTGAATTAGTTCCATTTTTAGAAAAGATACAGACAAAATGAAATGCTGAGAGACCAATATGTATTCCTGTATGGAAAGTAAATATGATTTTTAAAAATTATATATATATACATATATATATAATATATATACATATACACATATATACTTTTATATATACATATATATGTGTGTGTGTGTGTGTGCGCGTGCGTGTGTGTGTGTGTGTGTGTGTGTGTGTGTGTGTGATATATGAATGGATGATCTAAGGGTACCAAATAAGGAAGAATTAGATCATGTGATTAAAGCATAGCATGTAAAGAACAGTGACATTTGTTGTACTTGTTTTTGTAAAGTCAGAAGGACCAAAGAGACTTTAGCTACATCTGCTGACTTAATTATAACAGAGCTTTAAAACTCATTTCCCCCTCTTAGAGGTATGAAAAGTGAATCAGAGAGAAATTCAATTGTGTGCAGAGAGTCTGACAGCTGCAAAGAGACATGGCTGAGTTGCAAACCAACATCTCTCCACTGGTCTTCCACATGGTTTACTACATGAATTCTGGAGGACACATGCACACACACACACACACACACACACACACCATACACACACACACACACACACACACACACACACACACACACACACTGCACAAATAGAGATCATAACTCCATAAAATTTCCTGGATGTGCTACTGAGGGCAGGAGAACCTCTATTTATAACTTCAAGACACACCCATGTATCTTTTAAAATGTCATTGATGAGAACTTCTAGAGACTCATACATCTGCACATTTTCTAGGGACTTTAATTATTCACATATTTTTCTAGGTTGAGATCCACTAGATTTATTTAGACTAAATCAGATTTTCAAAGAGAAAAATGACAAACATAAGTTAAGCAGCACTGTATAACTGCTGGAGCTGTGGGAGCCATTGATAGGAATGAACAAGCTTTTCATTCACACATAATGAAACACAAGTAGTAAATATCCTATAGTCTAATGTTAATAGTGGCTGGTATGGACAACTATAGCTTTTCTAAATATTTGTTAAGGTGCTTGGAAAGCAGACTTGACATCATCAAAATTACATTTTGAGAGCATTGAGACATCATGTTATTTATACATGTATTCATTCACTGACAACAACAGCCTTTCACTATGGTGATCAACCAGTATGTAGTGAGACCTATATTTAGTGGCGTCAAGTTTCCTCCATAATGTAGTTTACTTGGAGGGCAATAGGACCTGGGTGGTAAGCTTAGCATTAAGTGAAGTACAAAATAGAAGGGTTTCTGGTTGGTTTACTTCATTGTTTTTCTTTTTGAGTGTGTGTGTGTGTGTGTGTGTGTATGTGCATGTGCATGCATGTGCATTTGTGCATATATATATATATATATATATATATATATATATGTGTGTGTGTGTGTGTGTGTGTGTGTGTGTGTGTGTGTGTGTGTATGTGTGTGTTTGTGTGTGTATGTGTGTGTTTGTGTGTGTGTGTGTATGCATTTCTATATGTGTCTATATATGTATGAGCACATGAATATCTATGCACATACAGATAGGCCTATGGTTGGAGTGGTGTGTTTTGTGATCACTCCCCTTGTATGTTGAAGCAGAGTTTCATACTGGAATGTCACTAGCTCACCAATTTGGCTAGTTTAGCTGGCCAGTTTGCTCTAGGTTGATCATGTCTCTGCTTCCAAATACTGGAACTATAGGTAGACAGTCATGGTCCATAGCATTTGTGGCGGTGCTGGGAATCTGAACTTTGGCTATTATGCTTTCTATCCATTAAACCATCTTCTTTGTCCCAGAATGATGTTTTAATATGGACGTCTAGGAACATCTAGAGAGGAAGTCTAGAAAGAAAGGTGAGAAAGGACTATGCGGAGAGGGAGCAGAGTCTGTGATGGAGCCGTGTGGCCAGGGTGAGCTAGCTAGAACAAAAGCAAGTGAGGAGCAGTCCTAGGATAAAGAAGAGAGCAGATAAATGTGGTTATGAAGGAGGACTTATCGATGGACAGAAGGAGCATATCTTATGGGAAGATAGGCGCTCGTACAGTATTCTATGTGGAGGAGCGAGCTGAGCTATTAGTCCAGCTGCTCTTGCTTTCCTCTCCATGGAAAAGGGAAAAGAATCCAAAGCTGATTTTCTTTTGTACAGATCATGTGAGTCTTCTCATTTGTATGATACCTAGGGATAGCTTGAGTTCCAAGAAATATCTTTTTTATTTAAATCTTAGTATAATTGTTTTATAAGATTTGAATGATGTTAGATGAAAACGATAACTCCATAGTTTGAATGTTTTCAAAAGTAGCTCAAATCTGCGCACTTAGAATTGCTTACCGTTGGATGGCAGTGCACAGCTGGGGAGGAGAAATGGCCAGGAGTGCGCTCATCTCCCTTTGCTTCAAGAAGCATCAGAGCCAGTCAGGGATAGGACTCTGTATTGTGTAGGTAACCTAGATTGCCATGTGTAAAAGAAAAGCCAGATACTATTGAACCAGCCCAAGAAGCTGTCCAGAGGCATTGAGTTTTGGGGGAATTATTCCCTTTTATACTTAGAAAAAACAAATATCAGTATAAGCAATGACCTGAATATTTAAAAATGGCAACCTTCACTAAAAGAGTATGCAAGCAACAACTAAAATCTGTAAGAAAAAAAAAATAAGAAGGAAAAAGGAAGGAAGAAAAGAAGAAAGGAAGGAAGGTAGGAAAAAGGAGGGCAGGGAAGGAAGGAAGGAAGGAAGGAAGGAAGGAAGGAAGGAAGGAAGGAAGGAAGGAAGGAAGGAAGGAAGGACCAAGACAAAGGAAAAGTAGGAACATACCATAATGCATCCAGATCATACAACTTTGTCAGAATTCTCCTAGGTACCTGAACTGCACCAAACTGTATCCTCCGGTATGGAGGAGAACCTTGTGGCTCCTTCAGGTCTGTGTGCTTTGTCAGTACAACAGTGCTCTGGCCTCTTTCTCCCACTGGAAAAGAGTCAAGAATGAGGTATGTGCTTATATGTGATTTTTTTTCTTTTTTTCTGACAGAATCTGAACAAAGAGAACAAAGTACACAGTTGAGAAGGTTTATAAATGTGTCACCTTGATGTGTAACTGGACACAGTCTGAAAATGTATATCATCTGGTTTTGGATTGGTTTCAATATGTAGTAGGAGGTATCGGACTATTAAGGCCACTGAATGCCATAAGGACCCAAATTCTTAGTGGCCTGGAAGGGCCCACTGGGGCAGAAAACCTCCCTTTTGCCTCTTGAAACACCTGAAACAAGAAAACCAACTGTGTAGTTATTTCATTAGTCCTGAGATATGACAAGGGAACTGTCAGTAGAAAATAATAGAAATGACAGGCCATTGTAAAAATATTCCCTTTTGCTCAAATCACCAGTGAGCAATCCAGACTTGTTAAACTGAACACTGGAAGACTATAAATGCATTTGAATGGTTTGATTCTCAGGTGATTTCCTGCATAAAGTTGTACTCAGTCAATATATGTCTCCTGACTTGAACAGACTATTTAAAAACTATAAAGTAGGAGGGAGAGACATTGCAAACACCTTGTACCCATCCTAGATTTGACAAATTTCAGCATTTGCCTTACTTGGTTGGAATCTTTTCTGATTAGGTCAAGGCATCAAAGTAGAAAATGGACTAGTCTAGCTCTCTCCCTTGTTGGTTCATGTCTAGATATAAAATTTTCTATTTCACAGAAATTCTTCTGTCGCATTGCTGAGGCCTTGAGCGTCAGGAGTAATCAAACATCACATTGCTGAAAACCCCAAGGATGCACAGGTCTCCAGGCTCCTCATGTTACTTGCAACCCAAATCCAAAAATCAAAATACATTCCACAGAAATTATTGAGCTGAAATATTTTTTCAGGGTACAGATATTGGCCTGGATTCAGTTATTGACTGGGATATAGTTCATAGACAAGGGTGGAATTTACCCAGGGACAAGTTTCTGACTTGCTTAAAATCCTTCATAGATTTTTCTCATGGGATTCTGTACTATGAAGCTCTCCAAAATGATCCACTTCTCACAAAGAAGAGGACATGCCTGCAGTATCTGTAACAAGTGTTCACCCTCCGTCTCTTCTGGCACTGCTTCTTTACCTAGAGTTCTTATTACTATAGTCTAACAAGCATTCTCTTCCCGACTTGCACACAGAAGCCTGTTCTCTGGACACACCTTCCACTTCTTCAACTTCTTATGGCTGTCACTATGATGCTCTATATCTGGAGGATGCCTGTAACGCACATGACAGTCATTTGGTTTGGTGTAAGCCTGGTGATAGGATGTGTGAGAACATGACTGAACACCTGTTCTTACACCCCAGTTTGAGAGAGCTGTTTACAGGTTACCATGTAGGGCTAGGCTTCTCTAGGAATCACCGGAGCCTAAGTACACAGGATAAGCTGTTTCTCCTGTAACCCCACTGAGACCTAAAGTTGAACCTGGAGCAAAGTGAACTTTATTTAGCAACAAGTGAAGACCCAATCATAGGCAACCTTCTTAAGCCCGAGAAGCCTGGGAAGTGTCCTCTCTAGAGCAGATCCTCATCTGCAGAGTGACCTGGGTTAGATGACAAAGCCCAGATCTAAGCTTTTGGTGATGTTATCAGTGTCCCTAGGAGGTGGTTCCTACTGAAGAAATTGAAGGATGCATAGTCAACAGAGTGTCTTCATCCTCCAGAGAAGTAGGACAAAGTGACAGTAGTTCTCCCCTGGCCCGGGGAACTAATGAGCTGTGGACTGAGAAGCCAGCATGGGGGGATCTGCTTGTCTTCATTGCTGGTTGATTTGCAGCTGCACATGCGTGTTTACAAGCCTGATCCATCTAAGCACCAACTCAAAGGGACAACTCTCTAAAGGAAATGTGTCTTTTTATAAGGAGCCTTTGTTCACAGCCTGGAGTGGCAGATCCCAGAGATGTAAAAGGATAGGCAAAAAGAGAGAGAGAAACTCTAAAAACAGGAACGACAGTAGAAAACTCTCAGAATGCTGTCACCAGGGCTCTGACATTCCATTAAAAATTCAACTCATTTCTAGGAAAATAAATAAATATTTATTTATAACTAAAAAGTGATGGCTAACTCAAGTAGGAGAATAATTGTGCCAGAAAACTTGAATCCTGGTGTAGGTTAGAAATTTGAGAGGCAGAAATGCCCCTAATGGAGTAAAAATATTAAAGTAACCAAAATAATGAGGTATCATCTAAGAGACTGGTGGGATACAGCCAGTGCGCAGAACATTCACTAACACAAACCCAGGATGGAAAAATGGGCATTAGAAAGTGGGATAAATCAACAACAAAACCCACCCTGAACAGAAGAACACCTTAAACCTCTGACAAGGGAGATGTCTCATATCCCGAATGAAGCAATACATTTGGCATTTTGCAGTGACTTTCTGAACTCTAAGGATACTGAAGGAAGTTTTAGAGGCTTCTGGACAGGAAGCACAGCGTGTTAACAAAGTTTGTGAGCATATTCGTGAGGACAGGAGAGCAGCCTGTGTGCCCGACTACTTCTTTTAGTAGCATTTAGACTAGAATATCTAAAAACTAGATCTAAAATCTAAAATCTAATTAGGTTTCTCCCCCTCGTAGAAATGGATTGGATACAATGAATTCAAGGTTCATAGAGAAGTAAATGGGTCTAAAAAGAGCCTAGAAACTGATAGGCAAAAAGTAGTAGGAGGGAACTAGATAGCCAATGCTCATAAAATCAATCAAGGAGAACAAGTGGCACCAGTATTCACAGAGATCTTAGTGTAACAGCGTGATGGTCCAGAGGTAGATGCAGACAAGTGTTGACAAAGACACTTCAAGTCAAAGGCATTTCAATTCGGGGCTTGGGGGGAGGTAAGTGTGTTTCCTCTAGGTACAAATGAGGAGCATAGCTGTCATGATGACTACCACACACAAGGCAAAACAGTGGGGTAATGTCCATACATGTTACAAAATGAATTTCAGGTTTATTAAAGGTATAACATATAAAATAAATTTTAAAAAATGTTTTAAAAATGCTTCCTCACAAGACAGAAAGCCAAGAAGATAAATCCATTTTTGTTGATTGTGTGTGTGTGTGTTGTATTTTGTTGTTTGTGTTTTCAAGGCTGACCATTTTGTACTGGATAGCCAAATAGAGTGTTTAGCCATAGGAGTGGCTAATTCTCAATAGTCATGTTTCCCTTCCATGCTAACATGGCTACTGATGCTGCCATTATTCCGGTCTTGTTTATAAAGCCAGTTAAAGAGAGACTGTTCCACAGCAGAATTTCTAATATGCTGGCTCTTATGATCTTTCCATTGCCTCTTCCACAGTGTTCACTGAGCCATAGATTTCAGCAGCTATAATGTAGGTAGGTGTGTGTGTGTGTGTGTGTGTGTGTGTGTGTGTGTGTGTGTGTGTGTGTATACATGTACATACATACATACATGCATACATACATACATACATACATACATACATAGATTAAGTATGTACATAATACATATGTACATACATGGACTGGGCTTCCAACAATCTGTTTATGTCTGCATTGTGTCCAGTTGGTTTTCTGTGATAACCTCCATTTGCTGTAAAGGAAAGCATCTTTGATGATTGGAAGTAGCCACACTTGTTTACAAGGGTATAAGGATAAATAAGATGTAGAAATAATGAGGAAATATTCTAGTCTCACAGAGTGGTTGGTAGAACATACTTTTCTAAGGCCCATAACTTCCCTTGTCCTGCCTAGATTTCTAGTACTAGGCATGATTTCCTCCCTGCGGTTGCGTCTTAAGTCCAGCTGGACAGCTGCTGGTCACTGCCAGCATGTGAGTGCCGTTTACCGCACCTTAATGGATACCTTGCCACACTGGTCATTGCTGTGGTTCATTAATGTTACAGCATAGTTATTATAGAGCCACTAATAGCTTCCCTCCCTTGGCATCTTACATAGCACTTTCCAGTGTCATGGAAGCTAGGCTGCAGGCAGGAGGCTTTCAGGTCAGATCCAGCTCAAGTTGTCTGCATGTTGTGCCCTAAGTATGTGGTGTCTTGGCCAACAGGGACTTATGTTGATACTCTGAAAAACAGCCAGAGGTAACATCAATATTCCATACTGTTTGGGGAATCACTTGGACTTCCCTGACCAACCATTCAAAAGGAATGCCTGGTTCTCAGGGTTTTGTTAGGTTGCAGCTCTTGTGTGGAACATTGTCAGTGCAAGTGGTTTCAATCACTGAAGAAATAATTGTGTGTGTATATATGTAGCGTGTGTGTGCATGTGCGTGTTGCATGTGATGTACAACGTGTGTGTTGTGTGTATGCATGTTTGGTGTGTATGTGTTTATGTGTGCATCCGAGTATGTGTGTGTATACACATAAACTTCCTTGGCATTTTTGTTTATCCTAATCCTGTATTGCCCTCCCTTCCTTAGGTTTGTTCTTCTCATCGTGTCCTGGATTTCTTGGATGTTTTGAGTTACGATCTTTTTGCATTTTGTATTTTCTTTGATTGTTGTGCCCGTGTTCTTTATGGAATCTTCTGCACCTGTGATTCTCTCTTCCCAGTTGTAGTCCTAAAGCCAATTCATCTACACCCACTAAGCAGTAAGTGGCATTTTTGTACTCTAAGTGTATCCTACCTGAATTTGCAGCGACATTCTGAAGATTCTCATTGCAACTTTAAATACTGTGGAAGTACTACAATGGGAGATCATTCATGATTTCTCCCATATAATAGAAAAAAACATTAAATTACTTGAAACATTTCAGCATCATGAAAATAAGAAATACACACTTACTGTTTTGTGCTCTGGACGCCAGAAATAAAAAGTAAAGGCTGTGTCCCATCTAGTTACATTTTCCTGGGCTGTAACTCGACCCAATGAGCACCAGGGGGCGCTGCTACATGCAGTACCCTCCAGCAGGCACATTAGTACCACAGGCATCTTAAGTTTAAAAAGCATGATGTGCATATACACATGCTTCAAGAAAAGGAATGAGGCTCTGAGAGTAAAAACAGATGAAACTCACAGCGGGTCTCACATGTCAGTGCTTAATTTCTGCCGAGTCAGAAAGAGGGCTTTGTGTTTTAGGCTGTACTCCTGTGACTAACTACTTATGCTAACTTTGACTTCTAGAAGAGCTTTGTGCATGTCTGTGAGTCCCCAGTGCATTTAGCATTTCCTAAGTAAGAAGAAATAGGCCTTTTACATCACAGGATATGTATGAAAAAAGGTGTGAAATATGAACCACTCATAAATACAGTGGTTTCCTCTCTAAAGGAAATATCTATGTTTGCAAATCCCGAGACAAGTGAAAATGAAGAATTTGTCTTCTCGTGTACTGTTATTAAATCTTATTTATTTGGATGCTATTCATCCTTCTGTTGAAATCTGCTCCCTGCCCACTCCCCCACCCCACCCACTGCCTCTTTCCTGATCTTTGAAAGCCCATGGTGAGACTTCCATCTACTCTGTTTGTCAAGAGACCGGTGGAGCCTTTTGACAGCATAAATGAAAAGGAGATTTTAATCTGTTTTCAAACCGTTTGTGGTCTTGTTTCTCATATGCCACCGATTTTTTGCCCCATCAAAGGGCTCTGATTTTGATTTTTCATGTCACATTTCACAAACATTTTCTTTGGCTGCTTTCCTTATTTCTTAGTTTAAAATGCTCCTCCAACCAAAACATATTATATCTCCGGGAATTATCATGAGATTATATCTCCTAAAACCTCCTGAGTGATGCTCTTGGTCTCTAAGCAAGTATGTATTTGGGATTTTCGGAATGAATGTCTCCTTTCTCAGTTTTCATGACATATCAAAAGTGAGCTCAATACCCTTGCATGTGTATATGCATATGTGTGTGTGTGTGTGTGTGTGTGTGTGTGTGTGTGTGTGTGTGTGTGCGCGCGCGCGCATGCGTATGTATCAGATGGGGCAAAGGAAAAGGGGATTATGTAAGCAATGAAGCTTAAGTACACCCGAGGAGTTTGGAAAATATGGGAGATACTAAGTAGGCAATAGGTTGGTAATTATAAAGAAGAAACATGGACTTTTGATTTCTGGATGGTATGTATACTATTTCCTTACAGGTAGTACTTGGATACTGGATACTTGGATATTATCCTAATGTTGGATAATAGAGATGTGCTTAGCGTGGTTTGCGATAGTCCGCTGTGGCCTTCTCCTCTGAACAAAAATGCTGATGGTTGTTTGCATAAGGGGATGAGGATAGGAAGGAATAAGACCTGCCCCTGACTTCAAAGGAGTTAACAGCCCAGCAGGAAAAAAAAAAAAAAAACGAGTCCTGCTGTAGGAGCTGAGGAACAAGGACACTTAAAAGCAAGTGCTGGCAACTCTGAGCTTCAGGCAGTTTTATTTCTAGCCTAAGGATTCATTGCTTTCACGTGGACCAGATGAGCCAGCAATGTTGCTGAGCAACCAGCGTAATATACAGCCTAGGGGCTGTGATAGTGACATCCCCCTGTCAACACTACCTGTACCCTGGGACTGTTTGCTTTGATTCATTTTCCCAAGAAATTTCATTAAGACGCGTTCAAAGTAAAAGCGCTAACCCCTGCTGACTTTTGCTCCTCTCTGTTCTTGTGCATTGTCTGTCAGAGAAATGATACTTTTTGTTCACTTAAAAACATTACTTAATACTTATAGCTTATTCTTAAATGCATCCATCAACCTAATCCAATTGATAAACAAGGAGGATAGGTAATGGACTGATATAAGTGAAATATAATGTCAGTTGTAGAAGTTGGAGATAAGGTTTGGTAATATTTGCTACATAACTTATATATAATTCACACACACACACACATATATATTATATATATATAATTAAATATAATTCTTTCAGATTTTCAGAATATGTAATGCTTTTATCAGAAAAACAAAATCATGTCTTAATTTTGTCATTTGGCCAAGTCTATCTTGCAGTGAGCAGAATGGGAGTCAAAGAAATAACAGGCAAGGAAGTCCACCCACAATTTCTGTTAAGAAATGAGTATCAGATTTAACTTCAGTTCTACAAAGAAGATACAAAGCTACCCGATAATGCATGAATATTACTTAATCTTTACCAGCCATTAAGAAAATGCACTTCGTGCGGTTAGAGAGGTGTTTCAACAATCAAGCAATTAATTGCTTGAAATTCATACTCTTAATTGAATCCAGACAACTGGGTTCAATTCTAGCACCCATGTGGTGGTTCTTAACTACATAAAAGTCCAGCTCTAATGCCCTACTCTGGCATTCTGGGACACCTGCATGGGGGGGGGGGGGGTTGCACATAAACTCATGGAGGCAAATATCCATGCACATGAATAAAACTAAATAAACCTTTATTGAGAAATAAAGAGAATGTGCATCAGTACCAAGATATACCCTTACTATGATAGCATTCAAAATGGTAATAACAAAGGGAGCATCAATACCAGAAAATACTACTTATTTGTGAGAAATTGAGAAGTTAGACCTTTTATGCATTGCTGGTGGGAGTGTAAATTGGTGTCACCACTATGGAAAAGCTGTTATTGATTTCTTGGAAAGTTATACACAGAACTACCACATTGTTCAGGAACGCCAAGTCCCAGTGTATGAGAATGGACCAAATGGTAGGAGATATTATGAGATGAAAAAAGAAAGAAGCAAACAGACTTACGATTGTACAAAGCACACCTTACTGGGATCGTATAGACATAAATTAATTTTAAGCAACAATGGTATTGCTATATACCTGTTTCCCAAGGCAAGTAAGTGAGATAAAAGTGGGCCGTGGCCAACCAGAATATACCTGGGCCTTCTGAAAAACAGTGATATATACAATGTCAATTAAGGAACAGCTTGGGCATCAATTAAGTGGCCACCAAGACACATTTAGGTGTCTTAAAAACTTTATCCTGTAAGGTTGAGGATGTGCCAAGTCACCTGGCAGTTACTACCCAGATGGCTGCCATCTTGTATTCCCATCATATGGACATTTATTTATTTAGTATATACTCAGAGCAACTGAAAGCAGGTACTCCTACAGGTACTTGGTTCACCCCTGCTCATAATGTATTGCTGACCATAAAATGTGCATTCCACAAAGGGTGGAAGCAACTTAAGCGCCAATGAATACATGAACAGATTAAAAAGTGACACATGCAACTCGTGATTTAATTTAACTAAACGCATAGAACTGACATATAATGTGGATGGAAGTATTACCCTAAGATAAATAAAAATAAAGGACAACTATCTACTTAAGTGAGATACATAGAAAAGATAAATTCATAGAGTAAAAGTAGGATTGATATCCTAGGGTTGGGAGCCAGGGAAGTGAGGAGTTCATCTGTATCAGGGAGCTTTAGAAATGGATCTTGGCAATGGCTTCACATTTTAAATGAACACAATTAATGAGACTTCATTGTGCATATAAAATTAGCTTAAGTGGCATGTTTTCTGTATTTAGCACAACAAAAAGGCAAAGAAAAACAAGCCTTTCTCAAACAAGACGTGACCCTTTGGGGTAAAAAAGCAAATGAAAAGATGTGGTACTATGCTGTGCAAAATGAAGTGAATTTAGTAATTTTGTGAAAGATGAGAGAGAAAATAAACTGTAACTAACAGAAGGACCAGGGCAGAGGAGCATCCTGTACCAGGTGCTCTTGCAAAAGAACTGGCTAGGAAGCCCAGGGTGGGTAGGATGCCAAAGAAGCCTTTACCTACAGCCCTCTGTCTCTCCACTCTTCTTGTCAGCCCATCCTTGTGCCCAGCCTTCTGATCCTCAGAGGAACTTCTGCCCAGCAAAGATGCATGTCTTACCATATACACTGTCAAAGTCACCTCAGTCCTTTGTCACATCCTCACTTTTGCTTTGACTCTTGGATTCTTCTTCCTGTAGCAGTATCTTCAATGCTAAGATAGGCACCAAGTAAGTGGAGTGAGCCTGCAATTGCTCTCTGGTCAGCCACACCCTACCACCACTTATCTCTTATCGCTCTCCTCTTTATAACCAGGAATATTTACTTACCATGGATAAACATGTCCGTGGAGTTTTTAACCCAGTTTAGCTTTTCACGGGTCATGGAGACTTTGGCATAGGTCAAATAACCTTCGAGTCACCAAGTCCAGTTATCACTTCTCAGTCCTTATCATTGCTGCCAGGTTCATTCAGCCCAGTTGGTGATGCCCTTCTTAATATATAGTCTCTGCCCTTGGCTTCTAGTTATATTGGCTTTCTATGTCTTTGTTCTTGGTTTCTGTTTATTCTTCCTGGCTTGGTGTTATATCCATTTTCTTGCTCTCTATATCTTCTTCATTGATGATATCATATGTTCATATGGCCTTAACATATAATTTGTAAGACTTTCAAAGTCTTGGCTACATCTTGTTTTTAAAACATGAGGACGCTGTAGCCACACTGCCCACTATACATTCCTCCTTCCTCCAGTTCTCCATCTGGCATTCAAAGGTAATATAGGGTGATGTAGAACAACCCAGTCATCTGATTCATCTCTTCCCTATTGCTGCCTTTGACTTACTGTGTGTCTGTCACAGAGGTTCCTGTTGCTTCGGAAGTGTGCCAACTTGGTCTGAGAGCACCTAAGCTGCATGGCTTTGTCAATGAAATAAAATTCTCATGTGTGGTGTGAAGAGCAATGGGAAACGTCACAGTTGCTCTTTCATTATTGTGGCTACATAGTCTCCTAAGGCAAAGTCAGCAGAGGAGAGCTATTAACACACAATGTCCATCATTATGGTTGTTTTCTTGTCAACTGGAGAATACATCATTTTTGACAAGTGTTTGGCATTTTTTAACTCATTCAAGGAGTTGGATATAATTTGTCTGAGCTGCCTCCTCTGGAAACCTCAGAAGTTAGTTCTTGCCCTTGCTATAACACTGAGAAAACTGAGCCTGGCTGTTAGACCATCAAAGGCATCAGCCAAGTCACAGTGAATAGTGATACCATTATGTATTGTGCAGCCTCCTTGGAAAAAGCTTTAATTCCACTTCAGCTTTCCAGCTAGCAGAGTTGGCATTGTGTAGACACCACCATAGATGCTAAAAGTGGCTGGTGGCCAACCAAAGCCCCCTGCTGTGTCTTCTACTCTCTGAAGTAGATTCCTTACTTTCAGGCAGTGTAAAGCAAGAATGCTTCATGTACCAAATCATTTGGCAGTCTTTAATGGCATGAAAAACAACTTGTTTGTATAGAAAAATATTTTCCAGAGCTAGAAGCCCATAAAGATTATTGCCTCTTTTTAGTACACAGAAATATTCCACAAACATGACTCTCAGCTTTCTGCACTATGGTACCCAGAGCAGAGATGGCTCTGCCACTATCCTTTAAAGGATGCCCTCCCTTGTGGTCAGCCCTTAGGCCATCTGTGCCTGGCTCCTCCTCCGAGGTGCCTGATACTCACTGCCCATCCTGCCACTGATGGAGCTTATGGTTGGCCATCCCAATGTACAGAGGAAGAAAATCTGCCCTGGCAAGGCTGCCCCTCCCTGCTGATGAAGGAGCCTTGGCATTGTTTTAGCTGCCAGTCTGCTTGCCTTCTTGTTGCCTTTGGAAACCTGCACTTTCTCTGTGGCTTTTGTGGTCGTTTCCATCCGCCAGTGTGGTCCCTCGCAGAGGCACTAGCGTGCCAGACCAGCCTATTTGAATTGGTGCCAGGCCACTTACTGGGGAGGTGAAGCCAAATCCCATATATTTAAAACTGCAGTGCTCTGCTTGTCCACCTAGCTCCTGTCTCCTGAAGTCATTAGTTGTGGTTTTACTTTACTGTTAAAACACTCTTCTTTTTTTCCTCTCTCTCAGCTCTGGCTATTTTCATCTCTATATATTTAGCAAGTTGTATGTAGGTACAGATTCTGCAGTTCTACTTAAATCTCTCTTTCTCCTTTTTTTTTTCCTTTTTCTTCTATTTGTGTCCTACGGAAAGAGAATGTGTTTCCTATTAAATGGGGGAGGTGGAGGAGAAGATAGGGAGACCCAATATTTGACTAGAATAGAAAGTGAGGGAGCGGTGGAATTCTGCCCTGTAACGTGGGAATGGAGAGGCGCCTGTTCATGTGGCCACAGGACAGATATCATCCCTGGTCTCAAATTTCCTCAGGAAAAACACAGACCTTTGGAAACTTGATACATGTCAGGCTGCAGTTTGCTTGGCATATGTTAATATCCTTCTAATATCCTGGGGATTCGTTGAGTTGTATAGTATCTAAGACTGTAAAAAGCAAAGCATGATTGCACAATCTAAAGCAGATAAATAATATGATTTCTATTCCTCAGCTGAGTTGGGGAAGTTAAGTGATTTTCCTGAAATCCCTCGGGAAGTTCCAGACACATTTAGGAATATAACATGTGAATTCTAACCCACAGACCTTTCAACTACAGACACTTCTCACTCTCTCTATTTACTCTAGAATTCCACACATGTGCCTCTCAAGTAAACATTTGCATCTGGAGAGCTGTGTATGTGCATGCCTGGGACAGGAGGATTCCAAAATTGTCAGAGGAGTTGGGTTAACATCACCATGGCCCGTGATCAGCCATTTATCAGGATATGTCCACTTTAAATAGCCACAATCCTAAAGAGCATCTATGGTAGAGCAGACTACAGTTCTAATAGAACTCATTCTTACCCAAAGCAAAGCAAGAGCCGGTATAGTTGGCACTCATACTGCACTTGCTTCATCTAGCATCCTATATAAAATTGAGAATGGAGTACAGAATATGGAGAACATTCCTTCACAGGGGGATGATGAAACAACTAGCCATTGAGGGGCAAATGTGACAACTACATAAAAGACTTGTGGTTTCGACAGTTTCTATCAGAACTTTACATCTGGCTTGCAAGGTACAGTTACAATACATTTGAGGATTTTAGAACTACCTGAGATGAGAAAAGCTCAATAAAGAAATCTTATCTAACTAGCTATGATGGCTAATACCTACAATATCAACATTTGTAATGATAAATCATAGCTACTTAGCTATGATTTAAAAATTAGCCTAAGCTATATAATTGTTCTCCTGGAGGTAAAGACTTTTTGAAGAGACAGAGAACACACACACACACACACACACACACACACACACACACACACACATGCAAACACACACATGGACAACCAGCTCACCCCAGAAATGGAACCAAAGTAGTAACTTGTTTTTCACTGTAGTTACTAATGACAGATGGGTTAGTGGTTACTTAAAGCACCAACATCACTGAAAAGCCCACCTCAGCATGGGAGATGGCTGTATGCAGATCTCTATGTACAACTTGCACATGGAGTCTGAGAAATCAATAATGTATCTTCAGCTCAGCTGGCCAGAGCAACTATTTGATATATATATGTATATATATATATATATATATATATATATATATATATATATATATATATATATATATATATATATGTATGTATGTATAAAGCAGGGGAAGGGTCATACAGAGATGTCTGGGTTCTTCCAGACATGTGACCTTTTGTTTACCTCAGGTGTCTTCTCCTCCTTTCTGGAAGGCTTATTTCAGTTAAATGAAATGACTGGACAGAGTGATGAGCTTTAGTTCATCCTGGGCCACAGAGAAAGATGTCACCAAAGCACAATCAAACCAGCCCCTGGGAGAAGAAGGAAGAGGAAGGAGGAGGAGGAGGAGGAGGAGGAGAAAGAGGAGTGAGAAGAAGAAAGAAACCATAACGTAACTATAACATAGCCTATATTAGACTGCAAGAAACTTAGGTTGCTAAGGACCTATCTAATGACATTTGACACTATTTCACAAAATAAACCTCAGTGCAAGAGGTTTAAAATCATTTAAACTTTAATAATGTCTTGGTATCTCAATTTTCTGAGAACTTTCTTCTCTCTGAGTTAATCTTCTTTCTTCTTCTCCTCTTCCTCTTCCTCCTCCTCCTTTTCCTCCTCCTTCTTCTTCCTCCTCCTTCTCCTCCTCCTCTTCCTCCTCTCCCCTCCTTCCCTTCCACCACTCCCTCCCTCTTTCTTTCTTTCTTTCTTTCTTTCTTTCTTTCTTTCTTTCTTTCTTTCTTTCTTTCTTTCTTCTTTCTTTCTTTCTTCCTTTCTTTCTTTCTTTCTTTCTTTCTTTCTTTCTTTCTTTCTTTCTTTCTTTCTTTCTTTCTTTCTTTCTTTCTTTCTATGTTTAAGTAATTCTCTGGCTCCTGATACTGCCTCCCATATCTCTACTCTTACCATGTGACCTTCAGTGATCCTATCACCACATTGGTTCAGTTTCTGTTGGCCTATTGATATCACCATGATCCAGTATGAACTCATCTTCCCACCCAATATTTCAATTGCTATTATGTACTGCTTGTAGCTTCCTCTGGGTGTTATGATGAAGTCCTAAACCAAAATGTGCCTCTATCTGTAGGACAGTAATTCAGGTTAACTGATGCTGATGTCATAAGGCTTGACCCAAGCATAACTAAAGAGCTCCTGTGTGTGTCCCCAGGAAGAACCATGTGAGCATCACATTAGGATGTCAAGTCATTGATAAGACAAGGGCAGAAATCTTAGAAATCAAATTTGATGTCACTTAGGCCATGGACTTTGAACTCATAAAACTAAAAGAGAAAGACAAAGAGACAGGAAAAGAAAAAGAAAGACACACCAGCAGACAGACCTCTGTTTAAATTACCCAGTCAGTGGCAATTTGTTATGGCAGCTTGATAGAGACAATGACCTGCTGAGAATTTTTACTAGTTTGCATGTGGTTTAAAATGCAAACTATTGAAAGGAGAGACGTTGGTCATCCGGCTATGTGCAGTGTTCTCACTCTCCAGCTCCCAGACGCTCCAGACTTTTCCATCATTTTCAGCTTCTGTATGTCTCTTTACTCAGTCTAGTCCTGTTGGCTTGTTTCCTCAGATGCCTTCAAAGGACCTTGACATTTGTTCCCCATCTCTATTTCAGAAACTTATTATTTTCTGACTTTATTTCTTTTACCTGTTCTCTAACCTGCTGGGCTCTCATTTGTTTGACCACCCCCCCCCCCATCAAGTGTCATGTCTCAGTGATCTGTTTAACACACTTTTATTTCTGATCAGTATCTAAATGATTGGTTTGGTGTGGAGGAGCTCTCTGCTATAGAGTGCCTCATTTAGAACGAGTGCCTAGTCATTACTTCTAGTTTAATGACATTTGCCAAAGGTGATTTTCTGATGACCAATAAGCGTATTTATGAATACTGGGTTGTTGTGCAAAGGATAGAAGGAAATAAAACTTTAAACTACTGTTCTTCCCTCCTCTCTCTCCCACAAAACCATGCCTCTCCACTTGCTTCCTAGAATAGAGAGTACTGATTCATATTCATATTATCTAAATTTAAACCCTGGCTTCATGGCCCATGGTGTGGCCTTGGGAAAAATGACTTTCTCTTGCCAAGCTTTTGTTTCTGTGAAATGATTGTTAACAAGAATGTGTTTTAGTAATAGCAACTTGTCTTTAAAAGTTATTATAAAGGTTAAAATAAGGTAGAACATTCAACTTGGCACTGCGCCTGGCCTCTAACAAATACTGGCATGGGTAGTAGCTGTATAGATAATATTCTCCAGTGGAAGCACTACCAAAGTCACTTGAGAATTCTAGGGCCAAAGGAACTCACTTTGAAAACCACTACAAGTTCCAACCACTCTGATCTCCTCCTTCTTCTTAAATATGCCTTTCCTTTTTCTGTGGCTTTGTCCGGATATTGTGTTGCCAAGGCTCCACATGCTTTGCTACCTCAGTTCCTTCAGATCTTCATGTAAGACTCATCTTCTGAGTATAACCCTAAGGCCAGCCCTGACTGTCATATCTCCATTGCAGCCTGGCGTGTTGTCAGCCTCACAGACAGCACTCAGTAATTCTCTCCCAGATTTACTTCTCTTGAATACGTGTCACTGCCACGCTGTGTAATTTCCTACTCAGCAGAACACACATTTGTGTCTCTTCCACTACAGGAGGCCAGCGATTCTGATTATTTTATTGCCTTACACTAATCATCTCCAGCAAGTACTTACTGAATGACTAAATGAATATTCAACATAATGAAATAAGTTCTTTGAACACAGTATGTGCATTTCAATGCCTGCTCCATTTAGAAAGTTTTTCTATTCATTTTTAAAGGTTAAAATGTGATACTGTACTTGTGGCATCACTGAGAAATTTCTGTATCAAATGGTTTTAAAATAAGCTAAAACAGGCTTTTTATTTGCTAGCCTAGGGTGCCTAGTAGGTGCATTGGTGCCCTGTTAAGGGTAACTCCATTTAATATGTACATATATGCGTATATAGGTATTTATTGGGGGGAGGCTTCTGCTGTAGTAATTATTCATATGACATTTTCAGACATTCTAGATATTTAGTACTAGTTATCTTTTTCCTTTTTTTATCTTGTGAATATTTTTCTTCTTTTATTTAATTATATATATATATATATATATATATATATATATATATATATATATATATATATATATTTTAAATGCTATCCTGAAAGTTCCCCATACACTCACCCCACCCTGCTTCTCTACCCACCCACACCCACTTCTTGGCCTTTGTGTTCCCCTATACTGGGGCATATAAACTTTGCAGACCAATGGGCCTCTCTTCCCAATGATGGCCTACTAGGCCATCTTCTGCTGCATTTGCAACTAGAGACGTGAGGTCTGAGGGCACTGCTTAGTTCATATTGTTGTTCCACCTATAGGGTTACAGACACTTTCAGCTCTTGGGGTATGTTCTCTAGCTCCTCCATTGGGAACCTGTGTTCCATCCTATAGATGATTGTGAGCATCCACTCCTGTGATGCCAGGCACTGGCATAGCCTCATATGAGACTGTTTTATTAGGGTCCTTTCAGCAAAATCTTATTGGCATATGCAATAGTGTCTGGGTTTGGTGGCTGATTATGGGATGGATCACCAGGTGGGGTAGTGTCTGGATGGTCCATCCTTCCATCTTAGCTCCAATCTTTGTCTCTGTAACTCCTTTCATGGGTATTTTGTTCCTTATACTAAGGTGGAATGAAGTATCTACAAGTTGGTCTTCCTTCCTCTTGATTTTCTTGTGTTTTGCAAATTGTATCTTGAGTATTCTATGTTTCTGGGCTAATATCCACTTATCAGTGAGTGCATGTCTACTGACTTCTTCTGTGATTGGGTTACCTCACTAAGGATGATATCCTCCAGATATATCCATTTGCCCAAGAATTTCATAAATTCATTGTTTTTAATAGCTGAGTAGAACTCCATTGTGTAAATGTACCACATTTTCTGTATCCATTCTTCTGTTGAGAGACATGTAGGTTCTTTCCAGCTTCTGGCTATTATAAATAAGGCTGCTATGAACATAGTGGAGCATGTGTCCTTATTACCAGTTGAAACATCTTCTGGGTATATGCCCAGGAGAGGTATTGCTGGATCTACTTTGTCCAATTTTCTGAAGAACTGCCAAACTGATTTCCAGAGTGGTTGTACAAGCTTGCAATCCCACCAGCAATGGAGGAGTGTTCCTCTTTCTCCACACCATCTCCAGCATCTGCTGTCACCTGAATTTTTGATCATAGCTATTCTGACTGGTGTGAGGTGGAATCTCAAGGTTGTTTTGATTTGCATTTCCCTGATGATTAAGAATGTTGAACATTTTTGCAGGTGCTTCTCAGCCCTTCAGTATTCCTTACTTGAGAATTCATTGTTTAGCTCTGTACCCCATTTTTTAATTGGCATTTTTTGAATTTCTGGAGTCCAGCTGCTTGAGCTCTTTGTATATATTGGATATTAGTCCCCTACCAGATTTAGGATTGGTAAAAATCCTTTTCCAATCTCTTGGTGGCCTTTTTGTCTTATTGACAGTGTCTTTTGCCTTACAGAAGCTTTGCAATTTTATGAGGTCCCATTTGTCAATTCTTGATCTTACAGCACAAGCCATTGCTGTTTTGTTTAGGAATTTTTTTCCCTGTGCCCATATCTTCGAGGCTTTCCCCCACATTCTCCTCTATTAATTTCAGTGTCTCTGGTTTTATGTGGAGTTATTTGATCCACTTAGACTTGACCTTTGTACAAGGAGTTAAGAATGGATCAATTTGCATTCTTCTACATGAGAACCACCAGTTGTGACAGCACCATTTGGTGAAAATGCTGTCTTTTTTCCACTGGATTGTTTTAGCTCCTTTGTCAAAGATCAAGTGACCATAGGTGTGTGGATTCATTTCTGGGTCTTCAGTTCTATTCCATTGATCTACCTGTTTGTCACTGTAGCAGTAAAATGCAGTTTTAAATTACAATTGCTCTGTAGTACAGCTTAATGTTAGGCATGTTCATTCCTCCAGAGGTTCTTTTATTGTTGAGAATAGTTTTTGCTATCCTAGGTTTTTTTATTATTCCAGATGAATTTGCAAATTGCCCTTTCTAACTCAGTGAACAATTGAGTTAGAATTTTGATGGAGATTACATTCAATCTGTAGATTGCTTTCAGCAGGATAACAATTTTGACTATATTAATCCTGCCAATCCATGAGCATAGGAGATCTTTCCATCTTCTGAGATCTTCTTCAATTTCTTTCTTCAGAGACTTGAAGTTCTTGCCACACAGATCTTTCACTTACTTAGTTAGAGTCACACCAAGGTATTTTATATCATTTGTGTTTATTGTGAAGTGTGTTGTTTCCGTAATTTCTTTCTCATCCTGCTTATCCTTTGTGTAGACAAAGGCCATTGATTTGTTTGAGTTAATTTTATATCCAGCTACTGCGCTAAAGCTGTTTATCAGATTTAGGAGTTTTCTGGTGGAATTTTTAGGGTCACTTATGTATATACTATCATGTCATCTGCAAATAGTGATATTTTGACTTCTTCCTTTCCAATTTGTATCCCCTTGATCTCCTTTCATTGTCCAATTGCTCTGTCTAGGACTTCAAGTACTATATTGAATAGGTTGGGAGAAAGAGGGCAGCCTTGTCTAGTCCCTGATTTTAGTGGGATTGCTTCAAGTTTCCATTTACTTGATGTTGGCTACTGGTTAGCTGTATATTGCTTTTATTATGTTTAGGTATGGACCTTAAATTCCTGATCTTTCCAAGACTATTATAATGAAGGGGTGTTGGATTTTGTCAAATGCTTTCTCAGCATCTAATGAGATGATCATGTGGTTTTTATCTTTGATTTTGTTTATATAGTGGATTACGTTGATGTATTTCCATATATTAAAACATCCCTTCATCCACGGATGAAGCCTACTCAATCATGATGGATGATCGTTTTGATGTGTTCTTGGATTAGTTTGCAATGATTTTATTGAGTATTTTTGCATTGATATTCATAAGGGAAATTGGTCTGAAGTTCTCTTTCTTTGTTGGAGCCTTATGTGGTTTAGATATCAGAGTAATTGTGGCTACATAGAATGAATTAGGTAGAGTACTTTCTGTTTCTATTTTGTGGAATAGTTTGAGGAGAGTTGGAATGAGGTCTTCTTTGAAGTTCTGATAGAACTCTGCACTAAACCCATCTGGTCCTGGGGTTTTTTTTGGGGGGAGGGGGTACTGTTGATGACTGCTTCTATTTCTTTAGGGGAAATGGGACGGTTTAGATCATTAATCTGATCCTGATTTAACTTTGGTACCTGGTATCTGTTTAGGAAGTTGTCCATTTCATCCATGTTTTCCAGTTTTGTTGACTATAGCCTTTTATAGTAGTATCTGATGATATTTTGGATTTCCTCATGTTCTGTTGTCATATTTTATTTTTCGTTTCTGATTTTGTTAATTAGGATAGTGTCCTTGTGCCCTCTAGTTAATCTGGCTAAGGGTTTATTTATCTTGTTGATTTTTCTCAATGGACCAGCCCCTGGTTTGGTTGATTCTTTGAAAAGTTTTTTGTTTCCACTTGGTTGATTTAAGCCTTGCATTTGATTATTTCCTGCTGTCTACTCCTCTTAGGTGAATTTGCTTCCTTTAGTTCTAGAACTTCTAGGTGTGCTGTCAGGCTGCTAGTGTATGTTCTCTCTAGTTTCTTTTTGGAGGCACTCGGGGCTATGAGTTTTCCTCTTAGGACTGCCTTCATTGTTTCCCACGAGTTTGGGTATGTTGTGGCTTCATTTTCATTAAACTCTAAAAAGCCTTTAATTTCTTTCTTTATTTTATCCTTCACCAAGGAATCATTGAGTAGAGTGTTGTTCAGTTTCCACATGAATGTTGGCTTTCTATTATTTATGCTGTTATTAAAGATCAACCTTAGTCCATGGTGATCTTATAGGATGCATGGGATAATTTCAATATTTTTGTATCTGTAGAGACCTGTTTTGTGATCAATTATATGGTCAATTTTGGAGGAGGTACCATGAGGTGCTGAGAAGAAGGTATATACTTTTGTTTTAGGATAAAATGTTCTATAGATATCTGTTAAATTCATTTGTTTTATAACTTCTGTTAGTGTTCATGTGTCTTTGTTTAGTTTCTGTTTCCAGGATCTGTTCATTGGTGAGAGTGGTGTGTTCAAGTCTCCCAGTATTTTTGTGTGCGGTGCAATGTGTGCTTTGAGCTTTACTGAAGTTTCTTTAATGAATGTGGCTGCCCTTGTATTTGGAGCACAGATATTCAGAATTGAAGGTTCATCTTGGTAGATTTTACCTTTGATGAGTATGAAGTACCCTTCCTTGTCTTTTTTGATAACATTGGGTTGGAAGTTGATTTTATTTGATATTAGAATAGCTACTTCAGCTTGTTTTTTCAGACCATTTGCTTGGAAAATTGTTTTCCAGCCTTTCACTCTGAGGTAGTGTCTGTCTTTATCCCTGAGGTGGGTTTTCTTTAGGTATCAAAATGTTGGTCCTGTTTGTGTAGCCAGTCTATTAGTCTATGTCTTTTTATTGGGGAATTGAGTCCATTGATGTTCAGAGAAATTAAAGAAAAGTAATTGCTGCTTCCTGTTATTTTTGTTGTTGTTGTTGGGATTCTGTTCTTGGGGCTGTCTTCTTTTAGGTTTGTTGAAGAATCACTTTCTTGCTTTTTCTAGGGTGTAGTTTCTCTCCTTTTGTTGGTGTTTTCCTTTATTATCCTTTGAAAGGCTGAATTCGTGAAAAGATATTGTGTGAATTTGGTTTTATCATGGAATACTTTGGTTTCTCCATCTATGGTAATTGAGAGTTTTGCTGGGTATAGTAGTCTGGGCTGGCATTTGTGTTCTCTTAGGGTCAGGATAACATCTATCCAGGATCTTCTGGCTTTCATAGTCTCAGGTGAGAAGTCTGGCGCAATTCTAATAGGCCTGCCTTTATATGTAAGTTGACCTTTTTCCCTTACTGCTTTTAATATTCTATCTTTATTTAGTGCATTTGTTGTTCTGATTATTATGTGTCGGGAGGAATTTCTTTTCTGGTCCAGTCTATTTGGAGTTCTGTAGGCTTCTTGTATGTTCATGGGCATCTCTTTCTTTAGGTATAGGAAGTTTTCTTCTATAATTTTGTTGAAGATATTTGCTGGCCCTTTAAGTTGAAAATCTTCATTCTCATCTACTTCTATTATCTGTACATTTGTTCTTCTCATTGTGTCCTGGATTTCCTGGATGTTTTGTTTTAGGATCTTTTTGCATTTTGCATTTTCTTTGATTGTTGTGCCCATGTTCTCTGTGGAATCTTCTGCATCTGAGATTCTCTTTTCCATCTCTTGTATTCTGTTGCTGATGCTCGCATCTATGGCTCCTGATTTCTTTCCTAGGTTTTCTATCTCTAGAGTTGTCTCACCTTGGGTTTTCTTTATTGTTTCTACTTTCCTTTTTAGGTCTTGGATGGTTTTGTTCAATTCCATAACCTGTTTAGTTGTGTTTTCATGTAATTCTTTTAGAACTTCTACCTCTTTAGCAGTGTTCTCCTGTATTTCTTTAAGTGAGTTATTTATTAATGCCCTTCTTAAAGTCCTCTACCAGCATCATGGGATATGATTTTACATCTGAGTCTTGCTTTTCGGGTGTGTTGAGGTATGCAGGCCTGACTGAGGTGGGAGTGCTGCATTCTGATGATGGTGAGTGGTCTTGGTTTCTGTTAGTATGATTTTTAAGTTTGCCTTGTGCCCATCTGGTAATCTCTGGCATTAGTTGTTATAGTTGTCTCTGATTGGAGCTTGTTCCTCCTGTAATTCTGTTAGCCTTAGTCAGCAGTCCTGGGAGTCCAGCTCTCTCCTGAGTCTCAGTAGTCAGAGTACTTTCTACAGACAAACTCTCCTTTTGCAGAGAAGGTGCACACAGGTCTGGTGTTCAGACCTACCTCTTGGCTGAAGATGAAGGCCTGAAATAGGGTCTGTCCCAGAAGATGTGTTGCCTCTGCAATCTGCACACTCACCTACACAGACTGGTCTCCAAGGGACCCAGGACACAAGATGACTCTCTCACCTTCTCTGGCAGTCATAACCCTCCCAGGGGGCCACCTCTCCTCTGGTGGGGAAATGTGCCCAGATATCTGGAGCCCAAAATGGGGTCTGTCCCAGAAGCTGTATTGCTTCTGCCTGTCCCAGAAGCTGTGTTGCTTCTGCAGTCCACTTGCTCACTCTCCGCAGTCCATGAGCTGACCTGTGCAGACCGGTCTCTTAGGGACCCAGGACACAAGATGACTCCCTCACCTGCTCTGGCAATCAGAGCCCTACCTGGCAGATACCTCTCCTCTGGCAGGGAAGTTGTCTGGATGTCTGGAGCCTGAAAACGGGTCTGTCCTAGAAGCTGTGTCACTTCTGCAGTCCTCACTCTCACCTGTGCAGACTGGTCTCTGAGGGACCCTGGACACAAATGACTCTCTCACCTGCTCCAGCAGTCAGGGCCCAGTTATCCCTTTCCTTGTTGTGTCCTCTGTTCTGCTCTCCCATCCCCCCCCCCCATTTAACCCTTCCTTTTCCAAAGCCCAATGCCAGGAATAGGTTACTTCTGTTGGATTTGTAGGCCAGGGAGGTCCCATAGACCCTGCAAATATTATAAACTTGTAACCTTTAACACCTTTAACCAGTGTTCTTGGTTACCCTCTAGAACTTCACTGTTAAATTGTATTTCTGAAGATTCTACATATTTGAGTCATAGAACATGGAAAAATCAACATGGTTTTTATAAGGGCAGGTGTCTGTGGTTGCATACTTCCAGGTTGCTTCTGCCTACAAAGATTATTCCATTTATTTATTTATTTATTTATTTATTTATTTTTGTTTTTACGAGATGGGGTTTCTCTGTGTAGCCCTGGCTGTCCTGGAACTCACTCTGTAGACCAGGCTGGCCTCGAACTCAGAAATCCACCTGCCTCTGCCTCCTGAGTGCTGGGATTAAAGGCATGTGCCACCACGCCTGGCCCAAGATTATTCTTGCATGTATATTTCTTTGTCCTTATAACTTTCCACCAGATTCAGCTGAGGCTGGGTAAAAGTAGCTCTAGAGAAGGA
The DNA here is from genome assembly GCA_902729485.2 of Mus minutoides. Classification (NCBI taxonomy): domain Eukaryota; kingdom Metazoa; phylum Chordata; class Mammalia; order Rodentia; family Muridae; genus Mus; species Mus minutoides. Next base: position 209,421 of record LR749861.1, read on the forward strand.
GATGGCTTTGAGAGACTGTTGCCTTAGCAATGTTGCAGTAGACCAGGTCTCACCTTCAGCACCAAAGTTCAGCAGAGTTAGGTACTCCAGAAATCAAGACTTAAGAAGGCCAAAGTGAGGCTTAAGAATGTATCTGATTCTAGTAGATAGTGAGGGATGCCCAACCTATAAACCACAAGGAGAACAGAAGCATTCTCAGTATGAGAATAAAGAGCTGATTATGGTATGCCTGTACCCATACCTGCGAGGCAAAATCAGAAGAATCCTTGAAAGTTCTAGATCAGCTTAGTATACATAATGAGTTCCAGACCAACTGGGATTATAGTAAAACCTTTTCTCAAAAGAATAAACCAAAAGAATAAGGAGTTTATACAAGCCAAAACAGTAGTGGCTACAGAAAGCAAACCTAGAGATCCTTGCTGCCCTTTGCTCCTGAAGGGGCATCCACAAGCCTGGGTTTCACAGTCTAAAAACAAAGAAAGGAATTGAACAGGCCACAGGACAGTTGTTACCATTATGTGAATCCATGACTGGCAAGAGTGAATAGAAAGCTACTGGTTATTGATCACATTAGACACACATTCCATCTGAGAAGCAAATAATCAGGAAAAGGCCATTATTGTTTGGCTAGCATGGACTAGGTGCCTGCATGCCCATTGCTATGGAATTTTATGGCCTCCTTAGCATGGCATTTTTAATCTTTTCTCAACATGGTTATTTATTCAAAATCAAAAATGACATCTGTGAACCTTTAGAATGTAGGAACTGCCAGTTTAAGGGTGGGCATTTCTAGAAGTAAAAGTGTTTCCTTATTTGTGTTTTCACTCATGTGAAACTAAAACAAAGAATCCTGGCATCTCAGAGGAGTCACCCCTGGGAAGCATGGCTTGTATCCATCTTCTTCACCACGGTAATGTGATCTCCTTTCAAGAGGGGCAGGCATGGGCTCATTTCCTTGGTGATGGCAGAAGCAAACTGATCATGGATGGCTCTTTGCAATTTTTCCATTTCTGTGACTCATATGGGTGGTTCCTCTCCTCACCCCCAACTCTTTCTCTAGACAGGTACATGTATGTAGTCCATTAGATTTCTCTTGCCAACTTACAGTCATATTTTAGGTCTGGGCTCTTTTGACAATAACCCCCAGGTCTTCACCACTAAATGGATTATGCCTGATGCCCTCAGCACCTCATCTGACTACAATATGCTCAAGTGCAGGAGATACTGCAGGCTGTGGTACCTTGGCACTATTCCATTTGAATATGTGCCTTGCCTAAAGAGCCCTGGGTGACACATAGCATTGGCCATCTGGGTCCCTGCAGGCACCACTTGAGGATGCTCTTCTCTGAAATGAATTAGACCTATCTTGAATCCTGGCCTCGGCTTTCAAGGCCAAGTGAGGTACATTGTCATTTGGAGACTGTTTTCGGGGCAATATAGTCAATCATGCAGGGGATTGCTTACCTCATAGAATGGGAATCAGCCAAGCTCAGTTCCAGATGGATTTAAGGGGTATCAGAACTTGTATCTTTTATGGTTCTTACAGGTGAGAGAGCTGGTAAACATAAGACTCGAGTTTTACAAGTGACCGAATTGAATTCAGATTACCTCAGTCTCAGAAATTTATCAGAAGCACATTTTTCTTGCCACCATAAGAGAGGACAAATGGCAGGAAATGTAAAATGTGTGCATTGCTGTGCTTCAACACATGGCTGACAGAAATTAACCTGTCACTATACTTGGGTCTATAGACAGTTTTACTTTAAAAGGCAAACATTCAATGAAAATACAGAAAGAATATTCCCCAATTGACTTCCTAAATGTTCTGTATCTTATGTTAATAACTCAGTTCCTAAATAACGCCTATGTGAAGGTTTTTAAGATTTCTTCCCACATAAAAAAGCAATAGGAAATTCTGTTGTGAATCTGCCCAGCATTTTTATTTGTCTGCTCTGCTAAAAGGATATCTACTTGTACCTCCAAGAATATTTTAATCTCCTCAAAGAGAGGCATGGAGCCCAGATGCAGAGACATTATTTTGCAGTGATTTTATGTATGAATTTCTCTGAGAGTGAAAGATTGCTCGGAGATGAGTTATAATTTCTCATAATCACCACTCACCCTATAAACTCTGCAAAAAAATTAATGTTATAAACTATTAAATCTAGTAATTTATAAGCTGATTTTTACAAAGTAAATGTGGAGCCTTTAAAAATTAATCAGTGTGCTCAGAACTACAAGTCATTTAACCAGAAATTATATCTGTATCACTTCTAAAACATCTGTGTTGTAAGGAGCAGTAACTGGAGCCCTTCTGATAGTTTAACTCACCATGGTAAAGTCTTTGCCTTTTCACATAAGTTTTGGAGCCTGAGTATTATGCTCAGTGCTGAGATCTATGTTTGTTTACATATCTCAACTTAGCTGCATTTGAAATCATTCATATTCAAAATAAATTAGGTTTGCAACCTTTGGTATTCATATTGATTATAAGCATCTAATAACTTTCACTGGAAAGTTTCTTAATCCCAAAGTCACCCACCTTTATGCCTTTCCTACTAATTTGATTTAGTAAATGAGTTTTGAATTGCAGATTCCTAGTAGCTTAACAAAAATACACAGAATATATATCTACTGAGTTTTTCTTTCTGTCATCTTATAAGATATTAGCCATTCAAAAATATTTAGGGGCATAAGGATGGGGGCACATCGACAAGAAAACTCTGATGCACGTGTGAAACATTCCTATCCTCTGGGGTAGACAATGCCTCCATTCATTGCCCGGGCTCTGGGGAGGACGGTCTTCCTTTCTTTCAAAAGTGTGGGTTAGCCAGAGCAAAACAGAAAGAGAAAAGGGCAGTGCAGTTCTCTCTAAATCATCAAATACCCTTTCAGCTGACAGACTGGCTCATTCTCAGTATATATTTATAAAGACGGAGAGTCAGACTATGTACTAAGTAGCACATGGCAGAGTAAAAAGAAAATCTTTGCTTAATTTTTTTATACTAGGATAAAACAACCAGAAAAAAACACAACGAAGTAAAAGTGTCTAATAGAAGCCGACTGAGTTCTTTAGATTTGCTCCGATTCATTTGCTCCTGGTTCATCTAGTATTTTGTGGCACCCTTTCAACAGGACTAGCTATCTCTTAGCAAACTGAATCTTCAGTAACATTTAACATATCAATGAACCCTACAATGAACAAATTGTTGGCCAATGAATTATTTTCCTAGTTCTGGAATTCGAAATATATGCCCATTGTGTATATTCCAGTGTGTCTAAAATATAACCTGAATACAGGAGACAAAGAAAGTTAGATATGTGATTTTTTTTTCTTTTTTAACATTTTCTCTCTCTCTTTTTTTTCAGTGTTGAAGTTGGGTTTATTGCTATGGATTGTGATGATAACTACTGGCCCCCAAGGTCTGGTTGCCCCCCCCCCCATGAGGAGATCCTCAGTACACTAAGTGATGCTATGTAACCTTGCTACTTAAAAGTATTGGTTGGCTAAAGATGCCTACAGCCTATAGCTGGGCAGAAGAGAGGTGGGCAGGGCTTAGGTTCCTGGGGCTTGGAATCTGAAGCAGAGACCATGAGGAGAAGAGAAGAGGTGAAGAGAGAGTAGGTGAATCATCAGAACATGGCCATAGGGACTGGCCAATTGGAGTAAGAGGCAGACCATGGCTAGTGATGTTACGAAGTTATTGACAGGGAAGTAGACAAAATAGCATAGAGGGTTGATACCTACCCAGCTCTAGTGCTTTAGGCTTATATATATATTTTTTATTAGATATTTTTTTATTTACATTTCAAATGCTATCCCGAAAGTTCCCTATACCCTCCACCCGCCCTGCTCCCCTACCCGCCCACTTCCACTTCTTGGCCCTGGCATTCCCCAATACTGGGGCATATAAAGTTTGTAAGACCAAGGGGCCTCTCTTCCCAATGATGGCCTACTAGGCCATCTTTTGCTACATATGCATCTAGAGACACGAGCTCTGGGGGTACTGGTTACTTCATATTGTTGCTCCACCTAAAGGGTTGTAGACCCCTTCAGCTCCTTGGGTAATTTCTCTAGCTCCACCATTGGAGCCCTGTGTTCCATCTTATAGATGACTATGAGCATCCCCTTCTGTATTTGCCAGATTCTGGCATAGCCTCACTCAAGATAGTTATATCAGGGACCTTTCAGCAAAATCTTGCTGGCATATTCAATAGTGTCTGGGTTTGGTGGCTGATTATGGGATGGATCCCCGGGTAGGGTAGTCTCTGGATGGCCCATCCTTACGTCTTAGCTCCAATCTTTGTCTCTGTAACTCCTTTCATGGGTGTTTAGTTCTCTATTTTAAGAAGGAATGAATTATCCACACTTTGGTCTTTGTTCTTCTTGATTTTCTTGTGTTTTGCAAATTTTATCTAGGATATTCTAAGTTTCTGGACTAATATCCACTTATCAGTGAGTGCATGTCTACTGACTTCTTTTGTGATTGGGTTACCTCACTAAGGATGATATCCTCCAGATACATCCATTTGCCTAAGAATTTCATAAATTCATTGATTTTAATAGCTAAGTAGTACTCCATTGTATAAATGTACCACATTTTCTATATCCATTCCTCTGTTGAGGGACATCTGGGTTCTTTCCAGTTTCTGGCTATTATAAATAAGTCTGCTATGAACACAGTGGAGCATGTGTTCTTATTACCAGTTGGAACATCTTCTGGGTATGCTCAGGAGAGGTATTGCTGGATCTTCCAGTAGTACTATGTCCAGTTTTCTAGGAACAGCCAACCTGATTTCCAGAGTGGTTGTACCAGCTTGCAATCCCACCAGCAATGGAGGAGTGTTCCTCTTTCTCCACATCCTTGCCAGCATCTGCTGTCACTTGAGTTTTTTATCTTAGCCATTCTGATTGGAGTGAGGTGGAATCTCAAGGTTTTGATTTGCATTTCCCTCATGATTAAGGATGCTAAATATTTTTTCAGGTGCTTCTCAGCCATTCTGTATTTCTCACTTGAGAATTCTTTGTTTAGCTCTGTACCCCATTTTTAACGGGGTTATTTGAATTTCTGGAGTCCAGATTCTTGAGCTCTTTGTATATATTAGATATTAGTCCCCTATCAGATTTAGGATTGGTAAAAATTTTTTCCCAGTCTGTCATTTTTTCAGTGGTGATGGATATTTGTTGTATGAAGCAGCAGTCTATGAATGGAGTTCATATAATATGCTCAAGAATTTGGAAATTTTTGCATATAGTTTATCCACACATTGCTGACCATAATATAAACTCCTTAAAGGAAGTGATTCACTTTCTTCCACTCCTAGACCTTGCATGTAATCTCTATGTCATAAATCCCCAATAAATATGTGCCCTGTGGAAGAATAAAACTCTAGGATCCCTCTGCATCATTCTCTTCAGACTTTTTTTTAAACATTCTACTAATTAATTAATTTATAACCCAAATGCTTCCCCCTGTGCCCCCCTCACAGAGCCCATCCCCCACCCCTCATCCCCCATTCCCCATTCCCCATCCCCATCCCCTTCTCCTCTGAGAGGGTGACCCCTATGTATCTTCCCTCCCTGGTGCATTAAGTCTCTGTAGGATTAGGAGTATCCTCTCCCACTGAGGGCAGACATTGGCATCCTTCTGCTACATATGCACTGGGCGGCCTTGAACCAGCCCATGTATTCTCTTTAGTTGGTGTCTCAGTTTCTGGGAGTTCCCAGGAGTCCAGGTTTGTTGACACTGTTGGTCTTCCTGGAGGGTTGCCATCCCCTTCAGGGCCTTCAAACCTTCCCCTAACTCTTTCATAGGAGCCAACAACTCCATCCAATGTTTGTCTGTGGGTATCTGCATCTGTCTCAGTCAGCTGCTGTGTAGAGCCTCTCAGAGGGCTGCTTTGCTAGGCTCCTGTCTGGAAGCACAACATAGCATAGTGCCAGGGTTGGCGCCTGCCCATGGGATAGGACTCAAACTGGGCCGGTCACTGGTTGGCCATTTCTTCAGTCTCTGCTCCATTTTTGTTCCTGCATTTCTTTTAGACAGAAACAATTTTGGTTCAAAAGTTTTGCAGGTGGATTGGTGCCTCCACCTATCCACTGGAGATCCTATCTGGCTACTGGAGGTAGTATTTTTAGGTTCTATATTTCCCCTGTTGGGCATTTTGGCTAATGTCACATGCATTGACACCTGGGAGGCTCTACCATTCCAGGTCTCTGGGACTTCCTAAAGATCTCCCCCCACCTGACACCCAGGCAGCTGCATATTTCCATTTATTCTCCTGGCCCTCTGGGACTCTCTCCTGTCTCTCCCTATAACTGATACTGACCCCTATTCCCCTTATCCTCCCCTCCCCGACTCAGATGCCTCCCTCCCTTCCTCTGCTTCCCATAATTATTTTGTTTCCCCTTCTAAGTGGGAACAAGCATCCTCACTTGGGCCTTCCTTCTTGTTTCACTTCTTTGGGTCTGTGGGATGTGTCTTAAGTATTCTGTACTTTTTGGGTTATCAGTGGGAACATACCATACATGTTCTTTTGGGTCTGGAATACCTCACTCAGGATATTTTCTAGTTCCATCCATTTGTCTGCAAAATTCATGATGTCTTTTTCTTTTTAATTGCTGAATAGTATCCCATCATGTAAATGAACTATAATTTTTGTATCCATTCTTCAGTTAAGGGACATCCGGTTGTTTCCAGTTTCTGGCTATTATGAACAAAGCTGCTATGAACATCCTTGTGGTATAGCGAAGCATCTTTTGGGTATATGCCCAGGAGCAGTATAGCCAGGTCTTCAGGTAGAACTATTTCCAATTTTCTGAGGAACCGCCATATTAATTTCCAGAGTGATTGTACCAGTTTGCAATCCCACCAGCAAAGGAGGAGTGTTTCTCCCTGTCTCCATAGACTTGCCAGCATTTACTGTCATCAACTTTTTGATCTTAGCCATTCTGATTTTTATAAAATGGAATATCAGAGTTGTCTTGATTTGCATTTCCCTGATGACAATGATGTTGAAGAACATTTCTTTAAGTTCTTCTTGGTCATTTGAGATTCCTTTGTTAAGAATTTTCTGTTTAAGCCAGGCAGTGGTGGTACATGCCTTTAATCCCAGCACTTGAGAGGCAGAAGCAGGCAGATATTTGAGTTCAAGGCCAGCCTGGTCTACAAAGTGAGTTCCAGGACAGCCAGGGCTACAAAGAAAAACCCTGTCTCAACAAAACAAAACAAAACAAAACAAAACAACAAAAAATTCTCTGTTTAGCTCTGTACCCCATTTTTACATTGAGTTATTTGGTTTTTTGGAATCTAACTTCTTTATATATTATGTATATTGGTCCTCTGTCAGATGTATGGCTGGTGAAGATCTTTTCTTCATCTACAGACTGCTGTTTTGTCCTACTTACAATATCCTTTGCCTTATATCTTGCTTTTCCGCTTCATGAGGTCCCAAAAAATTAACTTAACAGAATCCATAGCAAATGATAAGTGGGACTAGAAAGTAATTAGGGGATCAATACCCTTCACCATAGTCACAAATATAAAATATCTTAGTGTAACTCTAACCAAGCAAGTGAAAGATCTATATGACGAGAATTTCAAGTCCCTGGAAAAAGAAGTTGAAGAAGACCTCAGAAGATGGAAAGAACTCCCACACTCAGGTATCCATGGGATTAACATAGTAAAAATAGCTATCTTACCAAAAGAATCCAAAGATTCAATGCAATTTCTATTTTTTACAGAACTTAAAAGGACGATTCTCAACCTCATATGGAAAACAAACAAACAAAAAACCCTAGGTTAGCCAAAATAATCCTGAATAATAAAAGAACTTCGGAAGGAATCACCATCCCTGACTGCAAACTGTATTACAGAGCAATAGTCATAATAACCACATGATATTGGTACAGAAATAGACAGGTTGATCAATGGAATAGAATTGAATGCCCAGAAATAATCCCACACACCTATGGACACTTGACCTTTGGCTAAGAAGCCAAAATCATACAATGGAAAAAAGAAAGCATCTTCACCAAATATTGAAGTCTAATAACAAATGTGTAGGTCTGCGTGTAGAAGAATTGAAGTATACCCATATTTATCTCCCTGCACATAGGTCAAGTCCAAGTGGATCAAGGACATCAACATAAAATCAAATACACTAAATCAAATAGAAGAGAAAGTGGTAAATAGCCTTGAACACATTGGCACAGGAGAACATTTTATGAACTGAACATAAATGGCTCAGTCTCCAAGATCAGCAATTGATAAATAGGATCTCTTCAGACTTTCGTTGTAAGTTCTACTGAGTAACTTGGAACTTATTTCTATGAAAGAAGATTTTAAATGTCATCAAATTAATGCTACAAAGAAAGAATATATAACTGCTTCCTAGCAGACAAGTGTAGTTTTACTTTTGATAAATCTAGCAGTGGTTTTCCTTCAAAACACAGAAAAGGCTAGAGCACATTCATGTTGGTTACTAACTGTTTGTGGAGAATGGAGGCTATACATTGTATAACTCATCACTTGAAGACATGGTGAACTATAAAGGACCATGCCCTTGTAAAACAGCATAGAGCAGTCCCTATTCAGTTAAATTGAATGACGTTCAAACCCAAAAGCTCAACCTTTTCCAGAACTTGAAAGAAATGAGGGAGTTGTCACAAACCAAAGGAAAATACTCACCAAGGAGTTTGGTTCCTCCCCACCACAGCTGTGTATTTAGAGTGATCCTGTGTTGGCATGTGTGCTCCTAGTTCTGTACACCCAAATCCCAGGTATCAGAGTTTCCAATCTTCTTTGGGGGAGGCTTAGAATCTGATGCCATCAATACAGAATCCCTTCTCATACGAGTCTAGAAAGATGTAGCCTTTCATCATTTATTCTGACATAACTAAAATATCATAGATTGGATATCTTCTAGATAAGAGAAACTTACTCTTCATAATTCTGGAGATTGGGAAGTTTACTATGAAAGTGCTAGCAGATCTGGTGTCAGATGAGGGCACACTTCCTGATGCGTGCTCAGTACCTTTTCACTGTGCCCATATACAATGCAAGGGACTATGGGGCTTTTACATTTTTGCATATATATGCAAATATATGCAAACACATGCAAATATTGTGTATGAAAGTATGTATGCATTAGTATAACTGCATGGACAGGTCTGTGTATGCATGTGAATGCCATAGGTTGATGTTAGCTATCTTCTTCCTTAGATGTCTCTCCTTTGAGGCAGAACACCTGACTTGAAAACAAGTCCACCAGTTTAGTTATCTAGCCAGCCAGCTTGCTCTAAAGACCCCTGATTTCTTCCAAGTGATGGGATTATAGATGGGGTACTGTGCCCACCCAGCTGGGTACTGGGAATCTGACTGTGGTTCTTCAGACGTACATGGCAGGCAAGTGCTTTACACAATCAGCCAACTCCCCAGCCTCTGGAACTTCTTTTATAAGGGGACAATAACAGTTATAATGACTCATGATGTAATTGCTTTGGAGAAATCCATTTCCTAATGATCTACCTTTGAGGTTATAGTTCTGAATCATTAATTTGAGGAATAGATGTACATAAAGATCATATCAGATTTCTAATTAGACAATTCAACTGCGATTCTGAAATCCATAGACCTTGCTAACTTAGATTTTTCTAGTATGAGAAAAACTTTGGCTGAGACTTGAGTATTTGATAATCTAGTAGTTGACAGTGATTAATTATAAATGCCAGGTAAGAAATACAAATAATAGTCTAAAACTGAATGGTTCCTATATGAGCTGTAATAACATTAATAACTTAATCCCATCGACCTATTGCTTTGATTAATCTCTTCTTAAAATATTCATTATTTTAAAGTATTGAGTATATGAATATGTCTCTGTGTGTTTGCCATATATATGCAGATGCTCCTGGTGGTCATGAGAGGTCTTCAAATCCAATAGGGCTGGAGTTACAGGAAACCAGTTGGTTGGGAGCTACCTGACATGCTTGCTATGAACCTTAGGTCCTTCATAAGAGCCATAAGAGCTCATATCCACTAAGTCTTCTATCTATATCCCCAGAGTATATCTTTTATCTCATGGTTAAGATAATTCACATGAAAAGACCTAAAACATATAGACCCTTAGAGGTATGGAAGACCTACATAGCTAGTCATTAAGACTCATGTTCGTCTCCACAAGGTTGAGTTGTTGTGAGGAGATAGCTTCTCACTCAGATATACAGTTCCCAGTTTCCCTGTACCTAACTGGAAAGCAGACTATTGTTGTAAAGGAAGGATGAATACCAGTGGCCCATGCCATTCTGGGACGTGCTGAAGAGGCAGATGAGTCTTTCCCCATCTTTCTGTTGTTCTAAATAAGGACAATTCCAAGGGAGTGCAGCCATAATACAGAAAGTAGCCCGAATCTCAAAATGACCATAGGTGCTAGGCACAGGGAAGGTAGAAGGTTGTCAAAAGTGAATATGCATATAAGTTTGAATTGTAAGTCAGAACTCATTGCTGTTGTTTGGAATTAGTGGGATTTGGATACTTAACCCGTTACAGCAGCAAGCACTGTGTTAGCAGATATAGGTATTAATAAACACTTGGGAAGAGTTCTGATCTTTGTTTATGCCAGAACCTTAGAATTTCCATAGAAAAGGCAGAATCACACCAATACTGCAGCTTGTGAGAAGACAAATATATCCCCTGACTGCTGACCCATTCTTCTCCACTCTGTCTTGGAAGATGGTTTTCCTAAATACTATTAAACTTATTTTCATTGCTCATCTTTCTTTAATTTAACCATCTTTCTCCACTCTTCCACCCCCCACACACTGCTTTCCTTTGTCTTTTATCACCTCTTCCATTATAAGGAAAAGGTTTATTTTTCCTTAAAGACAATAGCACTTAAAACTTGTACCTATCTTCCTTCTGGCTCACATGATGAGGGGAACATTTATCTTAATATAATATTTTAATGAGTAAATGTTATTTCTCTAACATGAAAGAACAATGAAGAGAGATGAGAATAAAAGTTATGTGCACTGAGAAGATTTTTTGTGTGTGTATATTTAAGAACAATAACAAAGAAGAAGAGGTCATGGAATTGAGAGAGAACAAAGAGAATACATTTGAGGGATTGGAAGGAATAAAGGTATAAATGATGCAATTATAATTGCAAAAATAAAATTATTATGAAAAATAATAAAATAAAAAAATAATAATAAAATAAAACTTGGATAGCATGTTAGAAATAACACTTTTCCTTTTATCTATAGGAGAATGTTGGTAGGAGAGAGTTATGCAGGGTGAATTATAACTCTGTAATATTAACCCATACTGGACATTTAGCTGTGTTCAGCTGAGATCCAGGAATCACTGAGATGTTCACAAAGCAAGACTTTCCTTTAGAAGCAGAAAAGTGGAAACTGGTTATGAATGATGACGGCAGCTCTGGCGATTTTGGCTGTGCAACATCCCCTCCCATTACAGTCATCTTCCAAATTGACAATATATTTTCAACTAATGGGGTCCTTGGCATCACTCTTATTTTGGGAGTTGGGGGAGTGTCAACTGCGGTAGCATTAGGATGGCCAATTTTATGGGCTGATCGCACCTGAAAGTTGAAACCAGATTTAGTGCACACACGGTGCCAACCATGTGGTAAGCCCCCATCCAGTTCCTTGTCTGTGACCTAAATTTTAAGAGACAGAATGGAACATGAAGCACCATATCCTGCTACCTCCTGAATGACCGTCTCTACTGCTGAATATCACGTGTCTGCGTGTATCCCAGCAGGTTTAATCATTGTCACCTGTGCAGAAAGATCCATAGAGCCTTTATACAGACTAGATTCAGAAAAGTCTCAGGCAAGCTTCCTGGAAACAAAAACAAAAACAAAAACAAAAAACAGGGAAGCCATGCTTCCTTCAGGGCAAGCAAGGGAAGTGCACTTTGAATGGCCTGCTTAACACTCAGGTGTGAAGGGCTTGGAGAGTAGATCCATCATGAAGCCCCAGAGAAAAAGCTGAATCAAGGTTTTGGAATCTCTACCTACATTGCAAAAGCAAAAACTGTGACTTCTCTGTAAATTAGTTCATTTGTTGCAAACATCTTATGGAAGAACACTTGGGTCATTTTCTTATTTGTAAGCCTCATTTATTTGAGGATGCATCTATAAAAATACACACGATGTCCGTGTATGTCCAGTGCATACATACCTCTCCCTTCATTAAGCTTCAGATTAACATGTGGCTGTAATGCAGCTCTGTTGAGCTGTCCAGCTGTTAATAAGGCATGACACGCAGAATATGAAGGCCCACATGTGGATGCTGAGCTAATATTTCTTTTCCCCAAAATCAGTAAGTTTTTCATCTAGATTCTTTTGAATTACAGACATTGATTGCGTCCTCATGGAAAGAGCTAGTTGTTTCAAAAGAACTCCATACTGTCTGTGTTATTTCACAACGCAGCAGAAACAGGCAAAAATAAACAGAAGGTTTGTGCTTGATAAAAACAAAATGGAGATTTTTCATGCCAAGGTAGAGAAAAACTACTCCGAAAAACTTTCATCATCAAGGTTAATTTGTATTATATAATAAAGACACTAAAGTGGAGAGCTTGGGGAAGAGGTGGTTTTCAAAGATGTTAGCATATTATAACAATAGTAACAGAGGTGAGGGAAACTGTTGTGGAAACAGACACACTCTAAATGGCGGTGAGTGGCTTCAGCAACCTTTGTCAGATCATCCTGTTTGAAGAGCTGTGATAGAGTTTGTGTCAGCGCTTCCATTAGAAGCCTGTACTGGGAAGAATTTGGAATGTGGCCAAGAAGAGATCACTCTGAACTGAGAGTTGGCACAGGGAACTTCCTCCCATGAGCAAAAGTTGTTTTCATTATTCCTTCCTCATCGTTGTCTTCTCCCCACAATCCCCCCCCCCTTAGAAAATTCCATAAAACTTCATCTGGTTGCTTTTAAGCTTGGATATCTGAGGTAAAAGTTGAGTATAGGAGAGCCAAGCCAGTGGTTTGAAGACAATACATCTTTTGTCCATCTGGGCAGAATCTGTATTGCGTATTTTATGTGGAGAAGCCATGCTATTCAGAAGGGAGCACTTAGAGATGGAATAAAAGCTAATTTCAAAAGATCATTCAGCCATTGCCTGTAGTAATGAAGTTGAGAGAAATCAAACAGGGTGTGACTTATCTTATTCACTTACTTCTATTAACTATATACATTGCTTTATGGCTATTTATGAAAGTTATTCTTCACAGCATTTTACATAGTTTCACATTCATAGTCTTTTTTGTATATAATTTGTATACATTAAAACATACCCATTTTAAATACACAGTTCTGACTTTTGCTCAATTCATACCAAACACAGTAAAATGTCAGAGCACTTTCATGGCCACCAAATTTCTCTTGTACAGAGGAGCAGAAACTCACCCTACCCCTGAACTATCTCAGTCACAAACAACTGATAACCTGATCTTGTGACTATAGAATTGCTTTTTATATAATGGTCATCAAATGAAATTATGCCTATATCTAATTTGTTTCACACAACATACTGTTCTGGAGAGACGTTGACAGTCTTCCTTATATCAAAAAAGTCTTCATATTTATTGTTCATCAGTATGCCATTGAATGGACATCATACACCTTATCAATTAAGGAGTCAGAAGAATTTGAGGGCTTCTCTATAGTATTATGAATAGCACTGCTGCACATCTGCTGCACACATCTGGGTGTACACATCTGTATATGCAGGTCTTTGTACACACATGCTTCCCTTTGTCTTAGGAGGAGGGGTGTGGCCTTTTGATAGCTCTAAGTGGATCTTCTCAACTGACTTCCAAAGAGACTGTCCCTTTCCCTTTGCACCAGTAGTATGGTTCCCCAGTTGCCTCACAGCCACCAAGTCTTTGTCAGTATTCCAGTGGCATCTGATTGGGTGCATTTGCCATGTACATCTGCTTTAGTGAGCTGGGCTTTCCCCCTCCAGTTTTTTTTTTTTAACTATGTGTTTGTCTTTTTATTGTTAAGTTTAAGCTTTTGTGATGTATTTTGGAAAATAGTTCTTTGCCAGATGTGTGTTTAGCAAATGTTTTCTCCCAATATGCCTTCCTTTTCTTTTCTTGTATTTTTTTTTTTTATGCCAAAGACTAAATCCAGAGGTTGGCACATGCTCTACCTCTGAGCTACAACCTTTGGTCCATTTTTACATTTTACTGCTTTTTTTTTTTTTTTATCAAGGAATCTTTTCTTTTAAGGTTCAGCGTATATATTTTCCTTCTATGGCTTATTTCCTTAGGTGTCCTAAGAAATACTTAATTCAAAGAGTCTTGAGTTTTTCCTTTTCATATTGTTTTATAGATGTGTCTGTTGAGAGAAAGCACAGATAATGTTTTACCAGTATGAATAGGCCTTGGGGAGGTATATTAAGGTGAAGTAGTCATAACACTATGTGAGAGGTAAGGGTATCTTTTTATCTTACCTATATCAGTGCATATTTTTTTCTAGCAGCACTAATTAAAAGAGCATTCTAACATTAGTTTATATTAACACCTTTTTCAAAGAACATTTCAAACATAAAATCATACATTAAAATACTTATTCAATTTATCCTTATTTTGTTTAAATAATATTTATTGATCCCTTGAGAGTTTCATACAACATATTTTGATCACAGCATCTCCCACCTCTCCCCCAACTTCTCCCAGATCCACCTCTACCACCATAACTTCCCAAGTCTGAATCATGCTCCTCTCCCACCACTCCCCATCCTTCCTCCTCCTCCTGTGCATCTTCTTCCTCTTCCCCTTTCTCTCCCCACTCCTCCTCTTCCATTTTCCCCATCAAGTCTAATTTGTGTTGCCCAATTATGTCTGGGTATGGATCCTAGCTTGGAGTGTGGTTAGTCTACGAGAGATAGCCACAAAATTTTAAATAACCAACTCTTCCAGCTGCTATCAAATGGCAATAGCTTCTTACCAAATGGTGGAATTTAGTGCCCACTTCCTTTCCCCTGTGTATGGGCTTTTGTCTTGCTTGAGCTTGCCTAGGTCTTAGGCATACTATACTAAGCATTACAAGTTTATATGTTCTTTTTAAATTTTCTTTCTTTATTTTATTTTATCCTTTTCCTTGCCTCCCATCCACCCTCCAACTGTTCCACATCACATACCTCTCCCCACTGCTCTGTCTCCATGAGGATAACCCCACGCCCTACCCCACCTGACCTCTAAACTCCCTGGGGCCTCCAGTCTCTTGGAGTTAGGTGCATCATCTCTGAATGAACACAGACCCATCAGTCCTCTGCTCTATGTGTGTTGGGGGGCTCATATCAGCTGGTGTATGCTGCCTCTTAGGTGGTCCAGTGTTTGAGAGATCTCGAGGGTCCAGATTAATTGAGACTGCTGGTCTTCCTAGAGGATTGCCCTCCTCCTCAGCTTCTTTCTGCCTTTCCCTAATTCAACCGAAGGAGTAAGCAGCTTCTGTCCATTGGTTGGGTGCACATATCTGCCTCTGACTCTTTCCGCTGCTTGTTGGGTCTTCCAGAGTGTGATCATGCTAGGTCCCTTTTTGTGAGCACTCCATAGTGTCAGTAATAGTGTCAGGCCAATATGTTCAACTGCCCTGTTGTGCCCAGAAAATAGCTTCGTTGTAGTTATTCACCACCTCTAGCTCTTACAGTCTTTCTTCCCCTGTTCTGCAAAGATCTCAGAGCCACAGAGTGAGGGGTGTGATATGGACATCCCATTTAGGGCTAGAAATGCTTCCGTGTTTCTTTTCTCTATATGTTGGCCATCTGTGGGATTCTATGTAAACTGCCATCTACTGTCAAAAGTATCTTCCTTGATGAAGGTTGGGAGAATCACAGATCTATGGGTATAACAAAGAGCCATTATGATTTATGTTAATACTGTGCCTATTTAGCAAAGTAATAGCAGTAGGTTCTTCACTACAAAATAGGGTCTTCCCATTCATAGGTTTTTAGCTCATTAACAGTGCCAAACACAAGATCCATCCCATGAAGATTAGAGCCAAGCAAAAGGTATTTGGATATCCTATAACATTTGTGTCATTGTTACGCCAGTGAGCATATCTTATCATACTAGTCATAATGTAGCTCACAGGGTTCACAGCTGGATATGATTGGTTATTAGCTTTCTCCACAGCTGGATATGATTGATGAGTACCTTCCTCTATATTGGCTCCTTTTTATTTCTTCATGTCTTATAACTGAAGCATACAGTGTCATAGCAATGTGGCCTTACAATCAAGTTCTTCAAGGTAACCAAGAACAATTATAATGTTTTCAGGTCTATGGGATCCCAAAGACCAATAACTCAAAAACTGATCACCCATGCCAGATACTAGGGCTTCTATTTGTCAGGAGGTTGTGTCTAGTTTGGCTCTCTTATTATATGATGACTCCATCTACACTAATATATATTATCATACATACATATATATATTATCATACACACACACACACACACACACACATATATATATATATATATATATATATATATATATATATATATATATATATATATATATGGAGCTTACTACAGTTGTAAGTTTGTAAATAGCTTTTGAAAGGGACTTTTAGTGTTTGTCATCTCTCTCTATAATCCCTTTGTGTTTTCCTCCTAACCACATCCCATTTAATCCCTATTTCCCCTTACTTTCTTTATATTATTTTGTTCTGTATATGCTTCCTTGAAAGAGCCTTTCCTTCCCCATAGCACCTTATTAGTGTCCTATTCTCAATAGATATTCCAATTAAAATACACATATGTTAAAGTTCAAAGCTAGCATCTCTTTCCTAAAACATGTGGTGTTTGTCTTTCTGAGTCTGGGTTACCTCACTTGGGATGATTGCTTCCAGCTTTATTAACTGAGGTGCAAGTTTCATAATCCCATTTTTTAAAATGACTGAACAATAGAAAGACTTGGAACATTGGTAGGATTAATATAGTGAAAATGATTGTGCTACCCAAAGTAATTTTCAGAATTGATATAATCTCCATCAAAATTCTAATACAGTTCTACACAGGAATTGAAATTTTAATCTTAAATTTCACTTGGAAACATACACACACTCATATAAAATACAAAAAAACCAATCATGAACAACAAAAGAACTTTTGGCGGTATCACTATTCCTGATTTTAAGTTATTCTACAGAGCTATAGTAATAAAAACACTACAGTACTGACAAAACAAACACTTAAATCAATGGACTAAAATTAAAATCCAGATGTAAGTCTGCACATCGATGGCTACTTGATTTTTTATAAGAAGCTGAAAATACACTGAAGGAAGAAAAAAGCTTCTTAAAAATTGGGTTGGTTCAGGGGTTGTGGGTGAGCCAGCTCTGAGGGTAAGCTGGCCCCACTACTTGTCTGCTCTTCTTCCTCCACCCCTTGCCACCTCTGGCCCACAGGAGAGCTGGCCCTGGGGTCACAAGAACAGGAGAGATGTCCCTGCCCCTCACCAGCAGCCAGACTCAGAACAGCAGGACTGTACCTCATCTGCACAGCACAAGAGAAATGGCCCTGCTGACATAGGCACAGGTGAACCAGCCTGAGGGACAGCAGGACAGCAGGACAGCAGGACAGCAGAGAGTTGACTTTGCCCTTTGTGGCTGCAGTATTCGGTGAGCTAGCCAGGGCAGTGCTGAAGAATGCACCCTAGTGGCATGGTTTCAACCATGACCAATCCAACTACTACCCAGGCCCAGATCCAGAGCTTTGAGATGGTCCACCTCAATACATGAAGGGGCTGGTTCTGCCGATCCAAAAGTACAGAATCTTCATGACATATCCCAAAGGAGTAAGGATCCAGTGTTGATAGTGTCACAGAGGCCAGAGGTCTCAGACCAGACCAATGACTTGCTGCATTGAACATTTGTAAGTCAAGAATTGTGGAAAAAAGGGTATACTGTGCGAGCACACTGTGACACATTACAGCTTCCACAACATGATTTTCTTTTTCTTTTGTGTAAAAATTTACAAGCATGGAGGGTAGGTACAAAGGGATGGGGAGATGAGTGGGATTGGTGTGTATAATGTGAAATTCACAATGAATCAATAAAAAGGTGTTTTAAAAAAATGAAGAAACTCGGAGATGTTAAAGTATGAGTGCTGGTCTAATTGGGTAGCTGCATGTATAAGAATAAATCTAGATTCTTATCACTCATATTTACAAAACTCAACTCCAAGTAGATCATGGATTGTTCCATAAGATATTCTGCCTGAATCCAATAGAAAAAGTAGGGAAATACACAAAAAGGACTTTCTAAACAAGACCCAAGTAATGCAGGCATTAAGACCAACAATGGACAAATGAGACCACATAAAACTAAAAATTCTCTATTTAACAAAGGACAGCATCATTTAAGTAAGAAAGAAGCCTAGAGAACAGGGGGGAAACTTTCCAAGCAATATATCAGGTATATATTAGTATCTAGAATATGCAAACATTTCAAAAAGCCTGAACACCAAGAAAACCAAAGAATGCAATCTAAAAATATAATATGGGAGTATATAGAGTTCTCAAAAAAGATGAGATACAAATCACTCAGAAACATATTTTTTAATGTTCAATATCTTTAGTCATTAGAGAAATGCAAATTGAAAATACTTTGGGGATTTCATCTTACCCTAGACAAAATGGCCAAGATCAAAATCTGATGACAGCAGATGCTGGTGTAGACATTGGGGAAAGGGAAAGACTTACTGGCAGTTGATGGGAGTGAAAACTTATGTATCACTATGCAAATGAGTGTGGGTGTTCCTCAAAATGCTAGAAATGTATCATATGATCCAGGTATGCCCCTATTGGATATATACCCAAAGGACTCTACATCTCACTAAGATGTATCTACTTACCCATGTTCATATGCTGCTTCATAATAGCCAGGAAAACTGCCATAATATACACTAACTGCTGAATATAGAGTGAAAATGTGGTCCATTTACACAATAGAATATTATTCAACTGCCAAGAAAAGTGAAATTACCCTTGTTCTTTAAACTAGAGTATTTATAGTAGCATATTATTGGTCTTTAGATCAGTTAGGGCTTCAACTCTGCCTTCTTAAAACTTATTTTAACCTTATGACTTCCCATGTCAATTTTATTTTACAAGTATTTCTCATCTGGCATAGGCTATATATCTCAATTGGTGAAAGTGCTACAGAACCTTGAGGCAGAGCCTGAATTTGATCCCTAGAACCTACAAAATAGAATTGGTTGTTGTACAGTGTGTGCTAATAATCCCAGTATTTAGGACTCAAGGACAGGAAGACCCCTTGGGTTCACGGGCCAGCCAGCCATCCTAGTCTACCTGAAAAATGACACCTGAGGTTGACCAGTGGCCTCCACATGCATACACAAACACACAATCATGTGCACCTATAAGCACACAAAAACACATACCCACACACATATCTATACATATAAACACATTTCACTACTGTGGTGCTGATAAATAAAATATACATACACATGCATTTTGATGTACAGTGTGTTATTTTAATTCATATTCATTCAGTTTCCCATATCTAATCAATACTAATAATCAAGCATAATTTTAGAAGTTGTACCTATATTGAATGTGCACATTATATTTTTCATGTCATAATTCCCTAAGTAGTTCATCGAGTTTTAATGCACCACTTGTATTGTATTAGGTATTACAGTAAATCAGGGTGATGCATATAGTACAGAGGCTGTCATACAAATAGTATGCTGTTTTATAGAAAGTCACATTCTCCAGTGCTGGAATCTAAGGGTGTCCTGGAGCTAACTTCCTAAGGACTCCTGGGGTAATTGAATCTATACATTGTCAAGTAATTAAATCAAGCTAATTAACACATCAATTGTCTCACATGCTTAACACTTTTGTGATGAAAGCATTTCAAACCTATTCTCTATACAATCCTATTAACTCCAGTGACCACTCTGTGTAATAGATCTACAGAGTATAGCCATCCTAACTGACCATGACTACTGTGACCAGCATCTCTCTTCTCTCCACCCTTAGTAACACTACTCTGTTCTGCTTCCAAGTTTAGCTTTTTAACATTCCACATGTAAATGAGAAACATGGTATTTGTCTCTGTGAATCTTCATTTTAGCATAATGTTCTCCAGGTTTATCTATACTAAGACAGGATTTATTTATTTAAATGACTGAATATTCTGTGTATACATAATACACAGATTGATGGGCCTTTGAGTTGTCTCAACCTCTTGGCTCTGGGGAATAATGCTTTTGAATGTGAGTGCAGACATCTTTTCATTAGTCTGATTTTGTATTCTTTGGACATAAACCCAGACAAAGACTTGCTGGATCATAGAGTAGTTCAATTTTAAATTTTAAAGGGAACGCCATATTGCTTTCCATAATGACTGTACATTTCACATGCCTACCAAAAGTGTATATAGCTTCCGTTGGCCAAGTCAACATTTCCTTGCTTTGGTTTCTTTGATTGTAGCCATCGTAACAGGTATCAGATGACAGCTCATTGCCCTTTAAAATCTCATTTTTTTGATGACCAGTAATATTGAACATATTTTCATATGGCTAGTGGATGTCTGCTTATCTTCTTTTGTGAATTGAGTACTTAGACTGTTTGCCTATCTTTAAAACTAGATTATTTGGACTTTCACTATTGCTAATTGTTTTTCTATTTTTCTTTTGTTGGTCTAAAAATTTCCTATAGTGGATTTTGTTCTCTTCTTGGATCCTCTATCACCTTCATACCTACCCAAGTTTGTGTTTTCTTTTCAAAACAAAACAATTTGTACTGCCCATGTACTCCTGGATTAAACTTCTATAGGTTTGCGTATGCTGGTTTGAGTTCATATTTGCAACTGCCCAAGTATGACTAGAAAATATTCTTTTCTTGTAGTCATTTATCATGCTGGCTGTTATAATCATTTTGCTCCTTCTCTAGCAAAGATCTCTGAACCATAGAAGGAGAAAGTATAATATAGATGTCACACTTATAGCTAAGCAACCCTCAGTCTCTTAT
The DNA here is from genome assembly GCA_902729485.2 of Mus minutoides. NCBI lineage: Eukaryota > Metazoa > Chordata > Mammalia > Rodentia > Muridae > Mus > Mus minutoides. The sequence goes on from LR749861.1 coordinate 230,467, forward strand.
TAGCCACACCTTTACAAGTTGTGGGTCTTTGTGTTAATTACTATTCACTGCCTAGCAATGCTTCTCTGATAGGACTTGAGATGTGAACTAATCTATGAGTATAACAACTAGTCACTAGGAATGGGTTCGGTACTATGTTCGCTTAGCTGAATGGTCATAAGACATTCTCCTCTAGAGCCTATGACCTATCTATGAGAACCACAGGTTCTCAGCACTGACAATGGTGACAGTTATGGGCTCCATTTTGTAGAGTAGACTTTAAATCCAATCAAATGAGGGGGAGACTGGGAGGGAGGCAGCAACTGGGAGGTGAAGTGAATGAATAAAAGAAAGAAAGGTGGAAGGAAGAAGGAAGGAAAGAAGGAAGGAAGGAAGGAAGGAAGGAAGGAAGGAAGGAAGGAAGGAAGGAAGGGAGGAAGGGAGGAAGGAAGGAAGGAAGGAAGGAAGGAAGGGAGGGAGGAAGGGAGGAAGGAAGGAAGGAAGGAAGGAAGGAAGGAAGGAAGGAAGGAAGGAAAAGGAGAGGGGGAGAGAGGGAGAGAGAGAGGGAGAGAGAGAAATAATGAGAGAAAGAAAGCAAGAAAGCAAGAAAGCAAGAAAGCAAGAAAGCAAGAAAGAAAGAAAGAGAGAAAGAGAGAAAGAGAGAAAGAGAGAAAGAGAGAAAGAAAGATAGAAATAAAGAAAGAGAAAGAAAGAAAAAGAAAGAAAGTGAGAGAGTAATTCTTTGCTCACATGATACTCTTCCTCTACTAGGGGGCATAGCACCTTCCAGCACTGTAAAAGCTAGGCTGTAAGGAAGCTTCAAGGTAAGTACCAACTTGATTTCTCCATGATTTCTGTGACTGAAGGTTGTGGGGTTTTCAGCAATAGAGTCTTCCTGTCAAATTTGGAAGGGTCACCAGGAGCACTGGCAATAGCCCATAATGCTTGGAGATCTATATGACCTCACTAAGCAACAACTCCAAAAGAGGTAACCTACTGCTGGCATTGGACTTTTGTCATCCTCTTGTGTTAAGGAATTTCATTACTCACATATTTTGTATATGAACTACCTACGAGACATTTTCTTGCCTTTCTTATATTAAAGTGCATTCTTTCTAAACTTAAATTGTTAAGATTTTTTAATATAGAAGAAAGAAGAATCATGTCAAATATTTCTTGAGATACTCATGATTTTTAAATATAAAAATTGATTTTTGTTCATGAGTAATATTAGAATTAAGTGTGTGGAGCTATGGCCCGTATAAGAGACTTGCCCCTCTGATCTTGTCTGTTTCACATGATTTTAAGTATTTGTTTGTTAACATGACGTGTCACTTTTATTAATTTTTCCATATTTAACCTTTCTTGTGTCTTATGGACAATCTTACAGATGTATATATGAGGTATATGTGTATGTGTTTCTGTATGTGTGCTTATGTATTCATGTTATCAATGTATGCATACATGAGTAGAAACCAGAAGAGATCAAGTGTCTCCCTTATTATTGTGACAGGTCTCTCACTGAACTTAGTGCTTACAAACTCAGCTAGATTAGTAGACCAACAAGCCCAGGGACTCTCCAGTCTCTCCTTTCTGGGCACCAGGAATATAGGCACATTCAATGCCTGGCTTTTTATGGTGCTAGGGATCCCCCATCCTCCTTAATCCTCTTGCTCATAACATATGAGCCTTTTAACTCATTGATAAATCACAATGACAGTGTTCTGTTGAGCAGTTCCATTTATGTGTCTTCAAGATTAGCAGCCTAGTTTCATTGGGTTTTGTTGTTGTTGTTGTTGCTTTCTGTCAGGGTAATTTTTAATATCACGATAATTCTGAACTTATAAAATGAGATTGGAAGTTCTCACTCATATTTTTGAAAGAGTTTTGGAATAAATAGTATTGCTTCCTCTATGAGTGTTCATTTTGAGACTTTCAATTCCTTAAATAACTCATTGGCTCTGTAGAAGTATCTTATTGTATTCCCACATGTTTGTGTGTTCCAAGGTTCTTCCTCTTAAATTTTTCTGGTCTTAATTCTTTGTGGGTAGACAAAAAAGAGATGATGTCAATCCCTTTAGATCTTTTCAAATTATTTTAATGACTAAATCTATGATCTATCCTGGGGAGAATCCAAAAACATCATAGCCTTGAACAGAACAGAAGAGAGAGAATGCTCTCTCATTTAATGGAATGTTCTATTGATGTTATTCCATTGTCTTAAAAGCAGAGTGCTATTCAAGTCTTTTGTTGTGTTGAGATTTTGCCTACTGTACTTTCAGTTGTTGAAGGTCAAGTATCCAAGTTCTCTATCAAACTACATTGGCATTTGTTTCCCTCTTACAACCTAGCAGCATTTGTTTTATGTATATACTTTTCTCAGAAGTGGGTAGATATATAGGTATCATCAGCACATCCTCCTGATACAGTGATTCCTTTATCATTATTTAATGACCTTTTATTTTTCTTTTGGTGTACTTCTTACTTGATGTGTAGTTTATTTTATAAGGCATAGACACCTTTGCCACCCTTGTTTAACTCTTTGGGTAATCATTTGGATGGCATGACTTTCCTATCCATTCACTTTAAGCTATCTTGTCAAAAAAAAAACAGTTAAAGCTGTTTTATGATAGAAAACATAAATTTTATATTGTTTATCCATGTGAGTGTGAGAATTTAAATATGAGGGTGCTTAGTGGCAGGGTCTGTGGGTAACATCCTGGAGCTGAGTTTTGGAGTATAAATCTATCTATAATTCTTTGTAAGCTAAAGCTATGGGGCCTAACCTGGCACTGGTGCATGCTGGGAGTCGTGTTCTCCACCTAAATTTTAGACTCAGCATTGCTTTCTTTCAAAAGAGAGATAAAGCCCTTATAAATTTTATTGGGACATCAAAGTATTTGTGCTTAAGCTTGTCAGACATTGCATTGGACTATGTTAAATTTTAGCATCTATGAGAATATTATTTCCCTACTTAGGTTTTCTTTCATAGATATGAGTGGTGGTTTTTAAAGTTCACTAATCCTATCATGTGTACTGTTTCCTCAATTTGCCTTAAGCATTCTAATTGTTTGATGGCATTGTAAATTTTTCAAGTTTTGTTGCCAATTTACCTCGAGTCAGCAGAGTAACTGACTTGTATGTCGCCCCTTACTTTGATCGACTGAAATTCACTTTATGACCACAGTAGCTTGTTTTTTTTTCTAGCATACGCATTTAAAATTCTATATTTCCCAATGTGTGTTGCTTCTGCTCTATTCCAAAAATTTTGATTTGTTGTTTTATTTTAAAATAAACTCATTATATTTTCTTATTTATTCTAACCCATGAGTTATTGTAAGTATGGAATTATTATTGTTAAACACACACATACGTACACACGCTTGCACACACACACACACACACACACACACACACACACACACACACACACACACTACTGAGACCATTTAGTGTTTCTCTTATCTATATGTGACCATTTAGGATTTAATTACTGTGAATAGGCTCCTCCTGAAGAATACTAATAACCACCCCCTCTCTCCTTTCTCCCTCCCTCTCCCTCTTTCTCCCCCCCCCTCTCCCTTTTTATCCTCTTTCTCCCTCTTTCTCTAAGTGTCTTGTGAAATCCCCTTGTCTACATTGGTATGTTAACTGATGATGTCCTTATGCAGGTCTTGTTTTAACAACCATACTGTTGAATATTTTGAATGCGGCTTTCTTGTCATGTCTGGAAGCCACTATCTAGAAGCGAGCATCCTAGTCCTCTGTCTGCTACAATTTTTCTAGTTCTCCTTCCACAATGTTATCAGTGCCTTAGATGTTGAAATTGTATTTTATATGTATCTGCTGGACCAGGAACCACCCAATCACTTAATTCCCCTCCATGGTTTATGACCTCTTCAACCATGGTAATTAGCTATTTCTAGTAGCAGCTATGAATTCCTTCCTATTGATCAGACCTTAGGTCCAATTAGATAGTTGCTGATTACACCGGAGGTAAAAGTGCCACTATTGCACCATTGAAGTTATTTTGTCAGGCTGTCATGGTTGTGCTTTGTAGAATTTACAGCTGGATAGGACTATTGATTGCTTTCCCCAGATGTAAGCCTCTCCCTGAGGGCTAGCTCTCAGAGTATACTAGTATCAGATGGTTTTATGAAAGATGCTATGGTAGAACAGTAGTGTGATTATTACAAAGTATATGACTATTAAAATAACCATGGGTGGTCTACTTTCATTCAACTTTTTTCTATACCCTGAAGTATATATAATTAATGACAAGCTAGGCTTAGCAAATTAAATTGCAAAAGAATCTCTAACTGTTTTCCAGTATCGTGACGAAAGTGAGTTCTACTTTGAAACATATCTAGGACTGGAGTTTAAATAATTGGAACCAAGAATAGCATCACCAGTTGGAATGGAAACAGAGGATGGCAAATTTCAGGTAGGACGCTAAGCACTGGAAGAAAACAGGCAAGACTCATGACTGGGAAATTAGAAGTAAATTACAAGTAAGTAATTAAATTACAAGTAAGAATAAAACCTTATATTAATACTTAGTCAACAATACTGGAAGTTCACACACACACACACACACACACACACACACACACACACACACACATAAAAACAAGGCATTGAGAAAACATAAATTAAAGATTAAGACTGTCATTGGGCAATAATTCCCAGTCCATTGCTTGGCAAAAGGCAAACAGGTTATCTAGGAAAGTCAGAGCTAGGCAAATTGTCCTGAGAAAATCCAGAGGTAGGTGATGCTTTCACACCTGTTTCTGTTTGCCTGTAGTTTACTGTAAACTTTGCTATTTTTTTTTTACTTTTATGCATTGTTTATTGGTTATTTTATTTAGTTACATTTCAAATGTCATCCCCACCTTCCCAGTTTCCCCCCCACAAACCCCATCTCATCCCCCTTTCCTGCTTCTATGAGGGTTCTCCTCCACCCAACGACTCCCACCTCACCACTATAGAATTCCTCTAAGCTGGGGCATCAAGCTTCTACAAGACCAAGAGCCTCCCCTACCATTGATGCCAGATAAGCCATTCTCTTCTACCTATGCAGCTGGAGCCATGGGTCCCTCCATGCGGACTCTTTGGTTGGTGGTTTAGTCTCTGGGAGCTCTGGAGGATCTGGTTGGTTGATGTTGTTCTTCCTATGTGGTTCCAAACCCCTTCAGTTTCTTCAGTCCTTCCTCTAACTCCTCCAGTGAGGCCCCCATGCTCAGTCCAATGGTTAGCTGTGAGCATCCACATCTGTATTGGTCAGGCTCTGGCAGAGCCTCTCAGGGGTCAGCTATTCCAGGCTCCTGTCAGCAAGCACTTCTTGGCATCCTCAATAGTGTGTGGGTTTGGTTTCTGCAAATGGGATGGATTCCTAGGTGGGGCAGTCTCTGGATGGCCTTTCTTTCTGTCCTTAAATTTCTGTTAGACAGGAGCACACTCCTCCATTGCTGGTGGGATTGCAAGCTAGTACAACCACTTTGTTATCTTTATCCTTTTAATGCTCATATAAACTCTCAACTTTCAACTATTATATTGTCTACAAAGATATCTTTGGAATTCAGTGAGAATTCTTAATATTTTACATATTGTTGGTCATGTTCTATAGTTGCCTTAGACATATGGTGTGAAATTCTTCAAGTTTTTTTGTCCACACCACCTCATAGAAAAAAGGGAAGAAAAAAGAGTTTTTAAAGAAAGAAGATAGGAGAAGGTAAAAATGACTAACTTTTGAAAAGATTCATGGATTAAGGAGAATGATAGTTGAAATGAGAGTTACAGCCAGGGCTTCCAGCTTAGTTGAGAACCTTTTCCTGGTCTTTTCTTCCAGGATTATTTAGCAGGAATCTGACATACATACTATAGTCTGAATCAGAAGTTATGAAACTAATTTGCCTAACTCATTATTGAGTTTAGATCAGCAATAGCTGTCAAATGACTAGGATTATATATCCTAAAAGGCAGTGCAAATGGGGACCAGCCAACAAAAGTCAACAGACTTTCTGTAATATGCCAGAATATTGTGAGCTTGTGCATGAGTTCCTTAATCTTGGTGCCCCCAGTTTCCTTTGAGAAAGACTGTATCAAATGAACCTAAAGATTATGTAAAATTACAAATATCATGTTTCTAATTTACATGGAATAAAATTGATTTTATGAGTCTGGATATTTCAGAGAAAGAAAAAGAATGATTTTAGAGACAATGGTTGAAAGATAACGAGGACAGAGAGAGAGACAGACAGATAGAGAGGAAGAAGTTTTAAGGAAGATTCAAGTAACCTCCTATGAACTATTCATTTAAAAACTCACCTGCCACTCCTGGGCCAGGCTATAGTAGGTTCACAGCACATTATCAACTGAGATTTGGCCAAATGACCATCTGGAATGGAAGTGATTAAATGATAAATGGGGTTATTAGTGAGAACTAGACCATGAGTAGATCCTTGGTTGTATTTGTGGCTACTAAGAAATTGGAAGCATCCAGATTGAGTAGAACCAATTGAAAAGGGAGATAATACTGCCCATTGCCTATTTACCACACATTTCCCCTCACCAGTTCCATGGAGAATGTCATCTCTGTCTTCTTTACTATATCACTAAGTCTCTTAGAAAAGTCTTCTAGAGAAGTTCAATTGGATGTGAGGCTGTTATAGTTTGGAAGGTGATGGCAACCTAGGAGTGTATGAGTTAAAGATATTGTTCTATGGGTATTGGGTATGTGATTTTACAGGGGATTGTGGGGTGCAATCTCACCTCTCACTCCCCCTTTCACTTCCTGAATGAAGTAAGACGTTGGCTCCAACACACATCTTGCTACCATAGCAATAAGCATCTTCATCAGGAGGGTTAAAGCAGTGGTCAATCCATCATGGTCTAGAACCTGTATAATTGTGAGCCAAGATAAACCTTTCCCCCCATAAGTTATTTATATTGAATGATTAGTAATAGAAAGCTAAATAAAACCAAGGTACTCCCTTGATGAATGAGGAAACTGAACCCCAGAGAGAGGTTAATGCATGGGCTAAAGGTCACATAGAAAGAAAATTACAGGACCTGGAATAGAATCCAGGTTTTTCTGACTCCAGAATCAATATTCCCTATTTAGTCACTCTACAAAAGGATAAAAGAGTAACTAACTAGCCTATGCCATCTTACTCTATGTAAATATATTTAGAGACTTGAATCAGGTCTCATTCACAGCCATAATTTACAGAATTACATGTTCAGAAGCTATGCAGATCATTCTAACTATAGCATCACATATGCTCTTAAGGCTGCTTAGTTTCTGCCATACAAATTACATGTTTGAGTTTTAAGTCTGCCTCGTTCCTACCATACAAATTACATGTTTGAGTGTCCTCATATGTTAAGAGGATGAATACATTATTGAGTTTAGATCAGCAATAGCTGTCAAATGACTAGGATTATATATCCTAAAAGGCAGTGCAAATGGGGACCAGCCAACAAAAGTCAACAGACTTTCTGTAATATGCCAGAATATTTTGGCCTTCTTTTATCCTGTGACTGAACTCTGTTATTATAAATATGAAAGTAGGCACAGACAATATGAAAATAGGAACAGTGTTTCTACATTGCAAAAAAAAAAAAAAAACCAAACTTCCTTTATAAACAGACAAACAAATAAACAAGTTGTTGTCTGAATTTGACTCAGGTAATACATAGATAAATTCAAATCTAGAAAACATACAGTAATGTTAACCCCACAGAAGATGTATGTACAAGAGACTGGGATGTCTTGAATACTCAATTTAATTGGCTGGGGAATCTTCATCTTTTAAGACTACCAAGGCTAGTTCAGTTCAGGGAGGTTACTGATAACAAATAGGGTCCACACACAAGCTCAGAGGAAAATGTCTATAAATGCAGCTCAGAGGAGAAACTGTGCTGAACTCAGGATTTTTCTTAGGCTGTGAAAGAGTAAGGAAACAAAGAATTGTATGGAGAATAAGATACTGAGAACCTCAAATGCTGCTTGATCTTACTTCCTCTCAACAGGATTATGGTGAGGGCACTGGCACATAGATGAAGAGAAAATAAACTTCTCTTTGAGGAGTTATTATCAAGATGTATTACCTTCTTTCCAAAGCAGGGGTCCTAGCTGTAGATGCTACATGTGTTACTTATATAGACTATACACCTGAAGGATTTGCAAGTGCTAAATAAGGAGTATGGTGCTTCTGATCAGCCCATAATAGGTTGGAAGGTGGTGTAGAAGAGGGGAACATATTGTAATAGCTGCATTAAAGTATACTAAACTCAAAATAATGGGGAAAATATTTCCTTGAAGCTAATAGGAAAAATCAGTTACCAGACTGAAAACCCATGAATCTAAGTTGTCGGCCAGCTGCACAGGCTTACATAGAGTGTTCTTGTGCTGAGATTTTCATTATAAAACACAGAGGCATTATTGGGGATAAATGAGCCAAAATGAGCAAAATACCTGACATTGCCAACCTGAAATTTTATGCCAAAACCATCCGAATCCCAGGTTAATGTGGAGTGGTTTCCTCAAAGTTCAAATGGAATCCAGTTTATTACCAAAATAGGGTGCTTCGCCAGGGGGATGTTTATAAACTTGGATCTTTCAGGTTTCCTCTCAGATTGGAAACATGAGAAAAGGAAAAATTCTCCATTGAATGGTTTCCTCCTAATGTGCTTATTGTATTCTCTTATTCCCTGTGCTTAAAAGAAGGACAGTGGATGCTCAGCCACAGAGGATAAGGGGAGCCGCAATCCTGATCAAGTTCTGATGGCCATATCTGGGAGGCACGGAACTGTGTCCACTCAGGTTTGGGTCCCTTTGTCTGATTCATCTGGCCAGCTGGGTCACCTCTTTCCAAATCTGCATGCAAAGCAGTGAAGTTTCTGCCTCCTCATGATCTGATGATGGTAACATTGGAAGGTTGGAGCCAACGTGGACTTCTTGGGAAGGGAGAAGGCTGCAACAGGCTAAAAATCTCCCTAGATGGACCAGCAGGATTCAGGAGTTGGGAGGACAGGTTGTGCACTGTGCCTTCTTATCATACATTCCAAAAGTCTTCATGGTACAGAACTTTGTAGAATGAAGTCACATGATCCAGTTCAATGAAGAGCAGTGGCAGGAGAAAGCTAAATAAGCATGTGTTTTTATGGGATCCCATGGGTGGCAGGGGAGAAGGGAAGGCTGCCATAACTTACACTCCTTTGCCCATATCAGACAGACCTTTCATTCTCTTCTGCTTTAACCCTCCCTCCCTTGCCCTTGTCTTCTCTCTATTTCTCTCTTCCTCTTATTAATACCAGCAATAGCTTAAATCATAACACAGGGCTCTTCTTCTGTCTGCCTCTCATTCATTCACATTCACACCCTTCTCATCCCTCCTTGTGGTGATGTGCCATGCGTCTATCTCAATAAAGATTTGCTAGCGTATTTCCAAAGTTTCTTCTTTGCTGTGCTATATACATCATGGTTACAATGGTCATAGAGCTTTGCCTTTTCAAAGTCATGATTCATTTGGGGCAAAGAGGTCACACTGCAGGAGGCACTAAATCGCTGGGTAAAAGGCGGTAAAATTGAGGGCATTAAAGCAGAACTCAAGAATGAAGGCTTTCACTTGTAATTCCTCTTAATCCCATTTTGGTCTTCATCCTGTTTGAAATTGCATGGATTTCCTTTTTACCTAGAGTATGTCTGCACATAACATTTTGCACACAGTTTGAAAGTTTAGGTTCATGGTCCAAACACATGTATAGCTCCTAGGTTAAAAATCCCCATGCTAGCTGAGTCTATCATGACTTATAAACAATATCTTAATAACATATGATTTAAAAAATTTTTTGCATTAAACAAAAGTAGCAACTGCACTTTACTGTGGAGATGTTTGCCACATTGCACCAAACGCCACAGACAATGGACCAACCAAGCACTAAATGTTTCCTAGCAATGACATGCAAAAGTATCTAATGAGGGAAGTATACTAGCCAAAAATGCTTGCCTTTTCTTGGGTCTTTAGACAAAATATTTGATAAAAGACTTAGGAAATAAAAGAACAAATTAAATGGTATTTCAAGGAAATAATCAGAAAAAAGTCAAAATCGTTAAGAGACAAACAATTGTAAGCATAGGGACTGTTCTAGATTACAATATTGCAGCCAAAGGCAATATGTAACTTTTTGTTAGATTCTAGAACCAATAAGTGATTACAAACCAAACAAGTATTTAGGTAGCAATCCAGGAGAATTTTATATGATGCATGATAGATTATATTTGAGCATTCACTTAACTTTATTTGTATGTAATGACTGTTACACAACGAAATCCGTGTTAAGTGATGTGAAAGCTGACTGTCATGTGGGAAAGCTCCATTCAAGTAGTTCAGAAAAATGAGTAATGCTTACAAATGTATATTAACATTAGTGAGGTAAATATGTCATACGAGAAAAGAAAGACTATAATGTAACAGTGTGTTTTTCCAACTTTGCTGTATGTTCAGAATCTTCAACTTCAGCTTTGTCTTGGTTCTAGGGATCTGAACTTCAGGCTGCTTGTCTTGCCTGTGCAGCAGGTCTTTTATCCACTGAACCTCAATTCTAATATACTTTTCCCCCAAAATGTAATAGTTCAATGAATTATGATTTTTCGTCATACATTTTACCACCTTAAAATGCATTGTTGAAATGGCTAGTTCTGAACAGTTTGTAGAACCAAGGTTGACTATCTTACAGCAGGCTATCCCTGATGAAGGAACCACTCCCCACACTCATTCTGTTTATCTCAGCTTCCTTCTGGGTGATAAGGGAGGATGACATTGAGGACACTGTCTCATAGAGGCTTAAGCAATACTTTCTAGCGAGTGCTGAAGCTGAGTACTTTTTAAGAGAAAACATACCAAGACGGTCACTGGCCACCATCATCTCCAGCAGGCTCCTCGGATGCAATAACGGAGATACATAAAAGTTAAGGAAATGTTATCACCTGAAGTCATATTTTCCAACTGCAACTCATCGGAAAACAGAGAAGTTGGACTCAAAGAGTCACGATTTTCCGGCAACTCAGAGTCTAATTAAATCAGCCCGTATTATCTCACGTCCTGTCCTGCACGGTGCTATGTGATTTCTGGCAGATTACTACAGATTACTGGTGATTGACAGGGACTTACTGCCCAGTATTAAATTGGGTAGATAATGGCTTTTGGCATTTTTGTTAGAAGGGGCTGGTTTCAATATGCATCAGGGCAACATCATCTTACTCTCCATGGTTAGTTCATCACCAACCTTTTCTTTTCCTTTTCTTTTTGTTCCTTTTTTTAAAAGACCTGAAAATAGCTTACCAGAGATTTGTCATTTCCTGCCTGAAGTATTTGTGTTTTTATAAATATCAGATGTGTAATCTCAGACATGAACTACTTATAACTAGCCCCAAGGCATCGGGAACTGTAAGTTGCCACAGGAAAATTAAAGGGGTCAGATTTAAAAGTGATGTGTGTCAAAAGGCTCTGTAAAAGGGCAGAGGTTTAATATTCATCCTTCAGATGAACCTGTGATGGCTGAGAAACCTGCCATCTGTCTTTCACTGTTGGTTAGATGCCTAAATACCTTTTATAGCCCCCCAGTAGTGAATATTGTCCCCTGGGCTCAATTGGAAGAAAAATATATTAAGTTGGCTCCTCTTAACTGGAGGGAGAGGGAGAGAAGTGTTTAAATGACTTACTATCTCTTGGGCTCTATTTAACCTGTTTTAAAAAGACTGTACCTAGTATTTCAGAAAGGAAAACTCTTTGAACCTCAGCAGAAGTCTTTCGGGGATCATTTGGTATCCTTTTGGAACAGGGGACTTGGTGCTATTGTTTTATTGGCAGTATTTATCATTCAACCCCACTTCCTATGTTACCTTTTTTCTTAGCAGAAGATGATAAAGTAGCGTCATAAAAACAGACCTGAAGGTTTGAATTAGTCTCCATTCAGCCAACCCATTGTTTCTCATTTGGAATCTGCTACAAGCAGCCAGAAACTCCCTTCGCTGGGATAGATTCCCAGTTGGGAGAGGTGAGAATTAACAACTGGGATGAAGAGGTGACTTAGAAGGAAAGGTAAAAACCTGAGGGTCACCACTGAAATGAGAGCAGAGAGAGGCAGTCTCAGGCAAGAAAAGAGACTTAGGGTATGGAATGCAAAGGCCAGTGTGCTGTAAAATAAAGATATGTTTATTCCCTGTGAGGTACAAACTAGTATAGTAGTGTCTTAATTGAATGAGATACTAGAAAACAGAAATCAGTTGACAAAAAGGTACTTAACCGAAGTAAGTCCCTGGAGTGGGGTGCTGTCCTGAATCTAGTAACAGGACCCATAGTTCATAAGGCATTGAAATTTGACTCAGAGGCATATTAACTGGCCTCAAAGAATTGGATAAAATGTGTGTGTGTGTGTGTGTGTGTGTGTGTGTGTGTGTGTGTTATATTTACTAGGTATACATATTATTGTGTTCTTCAAAACCAACCTGTAAAGCAAAAACCCTTAGTAGTCTTATTTAATAAAACAACAAAGAAATAAGACTTGAAGTAATTTTCTCAGCTCTATAATCATTAGTAAACGTGAGTGCCAGACACCAGATAATTGCCTTTTAAAAATAGATTTAGTAAAAGCTTCTTATCAAGCCAAATCAATATAAACTGTAAGCTACATCATTATTTTAAATACTGGTTTAAAATTTTTAAATTTTCATTTCTTAATGATTTTTTTAAGTATTTGAATATTTTACTTTCCTCCCCCCAACTCCTCCCATTACCACCATCTCTATCCTCCCATCTCTCCCCACCCAATATTGAGATCACTCCATTTTAAGAACAAAAAAAAAAAAGCAGTAGTGGTGCATGCCTTTAATCCCAGCACTTGGGAGGCAGAGGCAGGCAGATTTCTGAATTCGAGGCCAGCCTGGTCTACAAAGTGAGTTCCAGGCCAGGCCAGGGCTATACAGAGAAACCCTGTCTCAAAAAACAAACAAACAAAAACAACAACAACAACAACAAAAATTCTTTCCTCATTGAGTCCAGTTTGTGTTGTCCACCTATTCTTGGGCATAGGGCTTACACTATTGTGTGGTCAACTTTCCAGGGGTCACATCATTAGAGTAAACTAGTTCTCCCTTTCCCAGCAGCTGTCAAAATCTCAGTAGTGCCTCAGTTACTATTGGGTAGGTACCAAAGTACCTGCCTCCCCACCTCAACGCTAGGACTTTCTCTGGCCAGGACTTAACACACATCAGTTCATGCTGTCACAATAACTATGAGCTCATATGTGCATCTGCACTGTTGTGTCTGGAAAACACTGTTTCTCTGATGTTAACGACCTTAGGCTTTTACAACCTTTCCATCTCTTCTTCCACAAAGATCCCCAAGCCTTGGGGTGATGGGTGTTGACTGAATGTTCTATTTGGAGTTATGCTTTCTATAATCTTTTAGTCTCTTTATGCTGAACATTTGAGAGCCTCTGTGTTGATTTCCAGTTCCTGCAAGGAGAAGCTTCTTTGGTTTGGGTTGAGAGATGCTCTGACCTAAGGTATAGATAGCAACCGTCTTGAGAGTAATTTCAATCCCCCAAGGACAAGAACCTGTGGCTAGACAGCATCCTGGGTGCTAGGGAAAACCCAATGCTATTATTCTGCTGAATGCATTGGTAAGACATTTTTTAAAAAGTATATAGAAACATACATGACCAATGCTTATCAAAGCTTGGAGTGGCGGTGCACATCTGCAACCCTATCACTTTGGGAGGTAGAGGCAGGAGGATGAAGAGACCAAAGCCGGCCAGGGCCATGAAGTTAGGCTGCCTGAAAACACCCAAAGACAAGATAAAGTAAAAACAAAATACAGATCAACCAATGAACCAAAAATGTTTATCAACATTACAAATGTCAAAATATTTAAATGCAGTACAATGGTGGGGCTGATGAAATATAGCTTATTAAAATCACAAGGAGGTACAAGTGTAAATACCTAACATCCTTATCTGATGTAATCACTAGATATTATTAAAATCTGATTACCCAGAGATTACAGTGGCAATGCAGATATTGGGAGAAAATGCTTACAAAAGAGGAGGAAACAGGCTCCCTTTTGTAGTGAGGTGAAGGGTAAAAGAAATTGGTCATGTTGTTTTGTTTCCCACTTATTTATTATTTTTTGCCTTTCTTTAAGCACTGTGCATACATTATTTTTATTACATTTTTTAAAATTTAATCTGCTTTTATAATTCATACGGCATGATATTGACAAGTCTCCCAAAATTCAGAATTACTAGGATCTAACCTTCAGAGAATATATATCAGAGAAGAGTGTAGAGGAATTCTATTCCTCACCATTTCAGCTCCATTTACACTACTTTGGGTTTCTATTGATTCCCCAATTTTATTAGATACTGCCTATAGGTCTGTTGTGCAGCCCCTCCTTCCTTCCTGATTCATCCTAGTGATTCTCCAAGCCCCAGGGTCAAAGCAGGGTGGGGAGAGTGGCAGGGGTCAAGCTTAGAGACAGGGAGAGTGAGCCCACCCTGCTGGGCAGCCCGGGGGTCACAATTTAACCTTCTCAAATGACACTTCCATTGTAGCCATGACATCCTAAGACAAGAGCATGCTGTCCACCATACCCACCCGGTTGACATCAAGGCCCAGCTGTCTAGAGGATTTGCCCCCCTTATAATGAAAATATACCATATTTCTTGGGGCTTTGGAGTGGAAGAAGTTATAAGCTTTTCACTTTCCACTTTCCCTGTTTAGATATGTAGAAATGGAATATGTTTCCGTATTCTTACTCTGACACCAGAGTGTTAGGAATATCATGGCTGTCTTTATATCACATCTCATACTCATAGTAAATGGTGTCTTAGATTTCAGGCATCTTTCAAATCCCAGGCACCTGAGGCTTCCAGAATGAGAAAATGTTCAGAGGAAAAAGTCCAGTTTGTGTTTAACTTTAAATATTGCCAAGGAATTTTATATTTTGGCTCTTATTAGTATAATTGAATTGTTTGCTATAAATGCTCAGGAGATAGGGCCAAAGCAAGTAAATATCTGAAATCATTCTAGAACATTCCAGAACAGTACAATTGATTATGACATTTTTAATGCCCGAGAAGAGATACCTGGACACTCACCCATTTGACCTTTGCTATTTATTGACTGTCTTCAGTGATTAAAAAGGAACGTATAGACAATGCCTTACAATGTCTGGGTAGTCAGTAGGCACTCATTAAGAGCAACTAATGAAATAGATACTGAATTCCAGGTTTGACATTTAAAGCAACCAGGAAACTATTAAGAAGGTACAGAGGGACCAGAGTAAAAGCTTAGGATATATAGTCATGGTAACTTCTTTTTAAAGAGTTGTCAAGTTTCCCACCTCAAGTTATTTCTTAGCCTGGAGATGCCTTTTCAAACTCTTTCCTCCCTGGAGATAGCTGCACAGGCCTTGCAACCTTAGCCAGCGGGAGTACAACCCAGGCCTCTCCTTTCTCAAAGCCCTCACACTTCCCTCAGTCTTGATTTCCCCTGGTGAACAAGAGGCCAAGGCCATTCCACCAGGAGCCTGTGCAATGTAGCTTCTCTGCACCATTTGGTTCCATGTGTTCTGAGCTTTCCAGCCTTCCCTGAAGGTCTGAGCATCGCTGGGCATGCTTTCCCTTTTGCACAACTCTCCTGAGGTACTGAAACACCCAGCTGAGGGACAAAGGTCGTCCAGTGGGAGACATTAATGACAAAGGTAGAGACAGCCAGGGGCACAGTCACAGCATATGGAAGAGCTGGCACTGCTGAAGTAGAGAATGAAGGACAACCCCATCCAATGAGGAGAAGGGTGACATGTTTATGACCATTAATGGATTTAGCAGCAACATTGTTACCACTTAATAATCTTGGAGTCCATTTGTAATTCTGACCTGGGCTTGGACTCTCCTGCTGTCTTCTCCTGCCCCCTGCTAAGCCGTCTTCCTTTCCTCTCACAGACTTGGCTCTTCCTGCCTCATGAGAGCTTCTCAGGTGGAGTGCTAGAGAGGTGACAGCCCCCTTTCCACAGCCCTCCAGCCGCTTAGACAGTTACATTGCCCTGCCCCAATAAAATGCATTTAGCCTTGGCCGGTGGGACATGTAAATCTTTCAGACTCTATTTATATATAGCATTGAATATTTTTATTTTCACATTCAAATGTTCTCTCTATGTCTGTCACTGTTGTAAAACAGTGGCTTTTAGACATTTCTTTTTCTTTCTTTCTTTCTTTTTTCTGAACACTTTGTTAGGCCTCGTTCTCACATGAAACTCTTTGTGTTTGCAAAGCAACATGAACCTGGGGTGCTTTGAAGTGATAGTGGGAAGAAGGGGGTCCAGGGTGTGGCTCAGTTTGTCCCCTGTGGATACCCCCATAAGCCCTGAAAAAAAGGCTATCAAAAGGAAAGAAAGGAAAAGAAATCCTGGTGAGCTCTTGGGCAGAGAAACTCTTTATTTTATTTCCCATGTAATATAGCCAGGTCTGCTTATTATACTACATTAAAATAACAACACTTCAGCCGATATGTGGACCAATAATTCCCCCTTTCTATAGGTTCCCATTTCTCTCCCAATGTTCCTGAAACTGAAGGCCTTCTCAAAGAAGGACACGTTTTTAAAATGTTAAAGAGAGATTGTGTGTCTCTATTGGAAAAACAAACTGCTTCCAAGCATGGCAAGGCTGTTAGCAGAAAAGTTAGCTAACAATAAACCCAGAATTGCCTTTTGAGACCTAGTCTTTAGTTATACTAACAATAAATCATTTTTCTCTGATGAAAAGTATGGTTCTAAAAAAAATGTTCTAATCAGTTACTAATATAGATTTTAGGACTATCCCATAATTCATATTTATACTAATTCAAAGTGATGTTTCTGTAAGACAAAATGAGTAAATCCTACTTTTTGAAGAAGTTTAAGAAAATGTTTCTTTCATTCTAAGAAAATATATACTATGAAAGTCTAATCCTGGGGTTGGAGAAACAGCTCAGTGGTTGAGAGCACACACGGCTCTTGTAGACAGCCTAGGTTCAGGTCCAGACACGAGGACCTGTAACGCCAGCTCTAAGGGCTCTGATGTTCTTTCAGACCTCACTGGACACTGTTTATGTGCATATCCACACAGAAATACAAGCATAAAATACATAATTAAAACATAGACCATCTTTAAGGAGGATGCTTCAGAAAGGCCCTTTGGAAGGTAGAAGAATTAATCAAGCCAGTGGATTATCAAAGCAAAGCATCAGCATTCCAGAGTCGACAGGTACAGCAGCTGGAAATAGTGGAGCCAATGCAGCCCCACTGTTGGTTCAGAATAGATCTCCAGTCTAGGTACTTCTCTGTACCCGAGTGTGGATCCTAAAAGAACCCAATGCTGGGATTATTCTGAGTCTGTCAAGTGTTTCTGGAACATGAACCAGCAAGCCCTGAAATTGCTATGCTCAAAATGGGACCGCACCCACTGTCAGGACTCTCATAGCCTGGTGAAGGGGGCTGAAGGGAGGCCATGTGTAATAAATACACATACAGCTTCTAGAGCCATAATAAAGCCCCCTCTTCTTCCAGAAGTCGGCAGTTTCAACCTAAAGGCTGGGAAAGGCATTTGTAAGTGGGCAAATGAAGATGATACATTCCATGGATAAAGCACAATGCGGGAAAACACAGAGCACGGAACACATGTTATGAACATGACACTGGTTGCTGAGTGTGAGGCAGTAACTGAATGCCCATCCTAGTAGAGGATGAAATGTATATGTATGTGTGTGTGTGTGTGTGTGTGTGTGTGTGTGTGTGTGTATGTGTGTATTCTGACAGCAAATCATTAAGCACTTGGGAATTCGAATTTGTAAGAAGCCAGGTGAGTGATGTCCCATGCATTCTCTGTAGGACAGCCTTGACCATGCCGTCATATGAATTAAAGACACATGCTGCATGTCAGAGTTCAGCAATATTTACCCTGGTGTTTGCTGGAGCAAACCTCCTTGAGCTGCATTGATGTCTTGTGTTGGTATGAAAATGTCACACTGAAGACACGCAAGAAGATTTAAGGAGAGACAGCATGAGGGCAAGGCTTATAGAATATGACTGGAAAGGAGTAGCCTTGCACACTGGCATTGATCTAGAACCCAATTCCCCTAGCTATCAGTGGCCTGGAGTGTGCACATGACTTCACCTGGAGCAACCAGGTGAAGAACAGAAAATGCCATGCCAAGATGTCCCCACTGAGTACTTTAAATATTGCCAGAGCCACACAGGCGTCTGTGCAAAGTGTAGTCATACGTCAGCTGGGAGTCAGTTTTTTACCCTTAGTTTGAAAACAGGGTTCAAGCCTACTGACTCATCTGCCCCTACCTCTCCCACTGTCTTGCAGGCTGTGAAAATGTAACATGTACAACTTTCCATAAGGATGACTGATTTATTTTAGTGGAAGTCACTCTGATGGTGAAAGTGTTTTTAGTGACATTTTTAACAATGTCACCCACCAAAACATGCATACCATTCTTTCAGGTGCTAAGGGATTCTGACTCACACTACCTTTAACCAAAAGTCTGCACTAAAGGGACAATCTGAACACACAGTATGTTTTCATGTTTTACACAAACTAAACCCAACAATAGCAAACACAAACACGTCTGTGTCATACAGATTGCCTCCTGGCTTTGACCATGGAAGACAACAGATCTTTAAGAACTGGTTCATCAGCACATACTAGAATCATAAGGGACTTCTAAAAGCAGAGCCTGCTGTGCTACACCCCAGACCTGATTCAGCAAGTCTCAGATAGGAGCTGAGACTCCGCATTCTTACCAAAGTTTCAGACAAGGTTGATGTACATGCTTCCCTGGGAAACTGGGAGAAGATTCATCATATACACCAGACTTGCTTGAATGATGTTCCAAGTAGAGCCTGTGCAGGCAGACTATTTCTGAAATGTTCAGGTGATTCTACTCTCAGGCAGAGTTAAGGCATTAAGTTACCCTGGGTAAGTTACATTGTTATCACACCTAGCAACCGACTCCAATAACCATTTAAAGCAAGGATTCTAGTTTTAAGTGCCTGTGAGAATTATCTGAAGAGCTTTTTCAATGAACCAATATCTAGGACAAATGACTGCTAGTATTGATTCCAGCAAAGCCAATGGTTTTTTTAAATTATCTTTAATGATTTTTATAGTCCAGTCATTATTCCCGTCCTGTTCCACCCTCAGACAGTTCCTCATCCCATTCACCCCCCAATCTCCAAGAGGATGTCCCCACCCCACCCCACTCCACCCCACTCTACTAGGCCACCCTACTCCCTGTGGCCTCCAGTCTCTCGAGGGTTAGGTGCATCCTCTCTCACTGAGAAGATCTCACAGATCAGGCAGTCCTCTGCTGTATATATATATTGGAGGCCTTGGACCAGCCAGTATATACTGCCTGGTTGGTGGCTCAGTGTGGGTATTTCTTACATTGAGCCAGCTTCATCTGAAGCTTGTTAAAGGTGACTTGCCCTCTCCCTACCACACATACATATTTATTAAACTACATGCATGAGCATCCAACCTGGTATCTGGAAGCCTTTCTTGAACCACCAGTGCTAGCATAGGTGAGCCTCTTCTTTCAAAAGTAACAAATCCATGAAAGCATTCACATAATCTTTGAAATCTCTGTGATTTATCAATTCCTCGTTATAAGGTTAACTTACTGAGGGCAAGTGGCCAGTTTGAGATTTTCTTAAGTCCTAGTGTCTAAAGAAGAAGATGCCCCAGGTTTTGAAGGTAAGGAGAAACCTGTCAATCTTCAGAGATGTATCGGAGGCTGATCTGATTCTGCCAATTGACATCCTTGGGCAGTAGATGTATTTTTACAGCCTCAGTGAACTTCATTTCTTTCTCTGTGCATTGAAAACCTGATGTGGTAATTGTGGAGTTTGGAAATGATTAGCAGTATAAATTATTTCTCAAGATGCAAAGCATATAGTAAGTGATTTGGGAAAAGTATTTTATGCTAATTTGCATTGCCGAATTGACTGTTCTTTAACATGCTCAGGAAAGTGGATGCAAACCTAGCAACACATTTTAGACAATGGCACGGAAGTATGCTTTATGGAAAGACACATCTATTTTCTTTTACCATTCCCAAATGTTTAGAGTAATGGTTTTGAGGTATGGTTCCCTACCCATTTAAGTATTTCCTGGGAACTTGTTAAAAATGCAAATTCTTGGGCACCAGACCAGACCTACTGAATCAAAGTCTGGGAATGACGCCCAGCAAGCCCTTGAGGTTATCTGGATAAATATTGAAGTTTGCAAAACATAAAGTTAGAAGAGTCACTAACATTTCACAGCCTGCTTCAGGATCTCAATGCAGCTGAACCACAGAGTCCTGACCAGGGAGGAGAAGGACAGCACTCTCCCTTACACCTCATGCCAGAGCACTGAAGGATAAATGAGATTTGAAAATGTGCCCAGAGATATTTTCATCCCACTTTCCTGTGGAGGTTGTTTGTAACACAGATATCTGGCTTTAAGTCATACTTTTGAAGTATCCTGATACAGGCAACCTAACTGAAAAGGAAGTACTAACCTCTCTGTGAGTACTTCCACAACTAACCTTTTATTTAGTGCATGTGCTCTTAACTTTATATCTTAGAATTAATGAAGCTGAGAATGAAAAAAAAAAAAAAAAAAAAAGCAACATAGCTTTGATAGCACCAGTAATAACAAGGCATGGATTTCAGTCTTCACTCCCTCACTTTGTAACTCTCTTTCAGTCGTATTTGTGTTCTGTGTTTATGTAGCTTCCGTTCGCAGATCTTTGCCATTGACCAAGTATATACAATTTCAAGGCCAGGCGTGGTGTCACACAACTTTAATCCCAGCACTTGGGAGGCAGAGGCAGGTGAATTTCTGAGTTTGAGGCCAGCCTGGTCTACAGAGTGAGTTCCAGGACAACCAGGGCCACACAGAGAAACCCTGTCTCAAAAAAAAGATTTTTTTTTCAATTCATCATCCTGCTATCATCAATCATTTCACCATCGTGAACATTAGGAATAATATTTCTCAAGATATAAAATCAAAGCAAAGGATGGGAAGGTTTTAGTTCTAGTGACAGCTGACTCTTCCCCAAATAGCTTTATAAATTCACAATAACAATGGAAATTAAAGGCAGTGGATAGAGTTGGCTATCACTGGAGCCGATTTGTGCCTTCAGCGAGGCTCACAAACTTCCCTGGTTGCGATTCATGCCATGCACCTCATAACACAGTAAAGCCTGAGCCATCACCAGGATGGCAGCTAGCACTGGCAGCATGCTGTGCCCTTCTCCAAAATGCCCCAACAAGCTGAACACGTAAGATTATTTATATCAAAAAGAAAATGGTGTAGGTGGGACTTAGGGTATGAACATGGATAAAAGAAGACAATCCTGGATTATCCAAGTTGTCTTAATTTTTTTCCTTGTGGTACTGGTGATGGAACCCAGGATACACAAAGTGTTCTACTGCTGAGCTCCTAACTCATGCCCAGGTTTTCTGAATTTAATCACATGTCCTTAAAAGCAGAGACGCTTTTCCAGCCAGAGTCAGGAATACACAAGTCATAGGGGTGTTCTGATGTCTGAGAGGATATCCTCATTAGGGTTTAGATTGCTGTGATAAGACACTATGCCTGAAAGCAGCTTGGGGAGGAAAGCATTTCTGCTCACGACTCTGAGGTCACACTGCATCACTGAGGGAAGTCGGGTAGGGACTCAAGCAGAGGCCATGAAGTCAAGTTTGCCCCCTGTGGTTTGCTCAGCCTGATTTCTCATACAGTCCAGGATGACCAGCCCAAAAGTGTCACTACCACACAATGAACCTTGTGTGATTGATAGGCCTCCCCTATCAATCACCAATCAAGAAAAGGTGCCACAGACTCTCCCAGGGAGCAATATGGTTGTCTCAGTGGACGTTCCTTCTTGCTAAATAACTCTACCTTATGTCAAGAGGATATAAAACTAGCTAGTACAATGGACACGAGCCACTGTTGATACATTTGAAAATAAAGGATAGGGCCACAAATTAAAGAATCCAATGACACTTAGAAGCCAAAGTGATCCTTATTTGGCATCAGTATTCAGCAAGGAAATGGTGACTTTGACCTTCATCCTACAACCAGGAAGAATTGAAATTTGCCAACAGAGTGGGCACGGAAAAGGATTCTCTGTAAAGACTCCTTGCCATGCCATTGCCTTGATCATCCATATAGCCATGCGGCGTCTGCACTGTGGATTTGGTGAGATAATAACTTTGTGATGTTTTAAGCCAACAAGCCAAATATAGAAATCTTTATGAACTCTTTAAGGAGAAATAGGTCATATTTTAAAGCAGAATGGATCACCTCTTGTGTATGAAAGTGAGCTA
Source organism: Mus minutoides (assembly GCA_902729485.2). Taxonomy (NCBI): domain Eukaryota; kingdom Metazoa; phylum Chordata; class Mammalia; order Rodentia; family Muridae; genus Mus; species Mus minutoides. Next base: position 252,876 of record LR749861.1, read on the forward strand.
AGCTCATTTCAAATGAACAACAACCATGATTTGATGCCAGCAACAAACACTATGAAATACAGAAGATGTTGTACAAGAGGATGAGAAACAGCACAAGCCTCAGCCCCCATGTTAAGGAAGAAACAAATGGAAAAATACTAGGAATGGTTAAAAAATAAAGCCAATGCAAGAGGGTTTGCTTGATTTCTTTGACAGACAACTGATTTGTATTCTAAGAGTCAGCTTTGCATTATGATGTGTGTCAATGGGTGAAAAGCCAGCAAAAACCTTAAAACAATGGGGGAAGCTGGCTAGAAGAGCTATGCACTTTCAAAATACTGTTGCTTATTGTGATGTAGTGTGTCATGAATTCCAAGCAGGTTGGGACAATACATGTAATGATGTGTATAGTAACCTCTAAAAGGTATATAAAAATTAAGCTAAAAAGCTCCTACTCTGGTTATTAGAGAACACTAAAAGTTATATATTCAAAAGAATGCAAGGAGGAGGGACAGAAATATGGAAGAGGTTTAAAATATCAAAGTTAAATATAATGGTAAATGTAAATACAACTTTGTCAATAATTACACTGAAGGTTACTGGCAAAGTTTACACTGATGAAAACCTTCCATATTGTCTATAGACATTTAGCATTGAAGGCCTAGGTAAGTTTAGGAATGATGGAAAGAGATAATGGCACATGGACCCTATGCATAAGAACGTTGATGTGGTCAATTAGGGCCGCATAGGAATGCTTAAGACAAGAAGTATGATACGTGATAAAGATAACAGTGTTCACACATCATCTATAAAGCAGAGCAAGCTATCAGTGCACACTCAGTGTATGGACTGTGCACACTCACGGTATGGACTGTGCACACTCAGTGTATGGACACCTTTTTCTTAGATTTCATAGTCTTTACAAATGTGGGCTTCAATTTCTGTGATTTTTTTTTTTTTTTGCAAGATGGATGGACCGTTTTTTTTTTCTCTTTATTAGATATTTTCTTCATTTACATTTCAAATGTTATCCAGAAATTTCCCCTTACCCTCCCGCATCCCCGCCCTGCTCCCCTACCCACCCACTCCCACGTAATGGCCCTGGCGTTCCCCTGTACTGGGGCATATAGAGTCTGTATGACCAAGGGGCCTCTCCTCCCAATGATGGCCAACTAGGCCATCTTCTTCCATATATGCAGCTAGAGACATGAGCGCAGGGGGAACTAGTTAGTTCATGTTATTCTTCCACCTATAGGGTTGAAGACCCCTTCAGCTACTTGAGTACTTTCTCTAGCTCCTTCCTTGGGAGTCCTGTGTTCCAACTAATAGCTGACTGTGAGCAACCACTTTCGTGTTTGCCAGGCACTGGTATAGCCTCCCATGAGACAGCTATATCAGGTCCCTTTCAGCATTATCTTGCTGGCATATGCTATAGTGTTTATTTTGGTGGCTGATTATGGGAAGGATCCCTGGCAGCTGC
>LR749861.1:254344-371844 GCA_902729485.2 Mus minutoides
CTTCAGATTCTATTTTGTTGAATAGTTTGAGAAGAACTGGAACTAGGTCTTCTTTGAAGGTCTGATAGAACTCTGCACTAAACCCATCTGGTCCTAGGCTTTTTTTGGTTGGGAGACTATTAATGACTGCTTCTATTTCTTTAGGAGATATAGGGCTGTTTAGGTCATTAATCTGATCCTGGTTTAACTTTGGAACTTGTTATCTGTCTAGAAAGTTATCCATTTCATCCAGATTTTCCAATTTTTTAGAATATAACGTTTTGTAGAAGGATCTGATGGTGTTTTGAATTTCCTCAGGATCTGTTGTTATGTCTCCCTTTTCTTTTCTGATTTTGTTGATTTGGATGTTATCCCTGTGCCCTCTAGTGAGTCGGGCCAAGGGTTTGTCTATCTTGTTGACTTTTTCAAAGAACCAGCTCCTGGTTTGATTGACTCTTTGGATAGTTCTTTTTGTTTCCACATGGTTGATTTCACCCCTGAGTTTGATTATTTCCTGCCGTCTACTCCTCTTAGGTGAATTTGCTTCCATTTGTTCTAGAGTTTGCAGATGTGCTGTCAAGCTACTAGTGTATGCTCTCTCCATTTTTTTTTTTTTGTAGGAACTAAGAGCTATGAGTTTACCTCTCAGGAATGCTTTCATTGTGTCCCATAAGTTTGGGTATGTTGTGGCTTCATTTTCATTAAACTCTAGAAAGTCTTTAATTTCTTTCTTTATTTCTTCCTTGACCAAGGTATCATTGAGTAGAATGTTGTTCAGTTTCCAAGTGAATGATGGTGTTCTGCTTCTTATCGTTTTGCTGCTTACAAGAAACACACCTCAGGAAAAAAGACAGACACTACCTCAGAGTGAAAGTTTCGAAAACAATTTTCCAAGCAAACGGTCCGGGGGAAAAAAGCTGGGGTAGCCATTCTAATATCAAACAAAACAGACTTTCAACCCAAAATTATCAAAAAAGACAAAAAGAGGCACTTCATACTCATCAAAGGCAAAATCTTCCAAGAGGAACTCTCAATCCTGAATATCTATGCTCCAAATGCAAGGGCAGCCGCTTTCATTAAAGAAACTTTAGTAAAGCTCAAAACACACATTGCATCTCACACAATATTAGTGGGAGACTTCAACACCCCACTCTCACCAATGGACAGATCCTGGAAACAGAAACTAAACAGAGATTCTGTGATTTTTTTAAAAGGTCACTTACAAGTTTCTTGTTTAATTCTTCTCTCATAATGTACATCCTGACTACAGCCTCACCACCTCCACTCCTCCCAGATCCTCTCCCCAATCCTGCTCTCCCACAGATCTACTACCCTCCACTCCTCTTCAGAAAAGAGCAGGCCTCCCAGGAATACCAACTGAACACAACATAACAAGATGCAATGAGACTACACACAAAGCCTCATACAGCTGGACGAGATAACCTAGCTAATGTGTGTGTGTGTGTGTGTGTGTGTGTGTGTGTGTCTGTGTGTGTGTGTGTGTGTGTGTGTGTGTGTGTGTGTTTTAAATAGAAGCAAGTATGGACTAAGAGAATCATGCTGAGTAAGAATAGACAAACTTTACTTCTGAAAATGAATCACAGCAGTGGTTACCTCTGAGGAAAGACTTGGCTAAAAGGATAGATGCATGGAAATATTACACATTAGTCATGCTGCTTGATCATTAAATGGATATATTTTATCAAAATTCATCAAGTAATTTGTACTTTTTCCTATATATAACTTATAACACACACACACACTCACACACACACACACACACACACACACACACACACACACACAGAGACAAAGAAATAACAGTAGGAATTTGAGACCAGCTGCTAGATAATTAAAACAAAATCAAGTCACAGGCCTTAGTATGATCTGGATGCTACTGTCTCAGAGAACATGCAGTTTATTATACATTTGGCATTTTACATAAATCAAGGGTCATACCTAGTAATAGGCTGGTTAGAATATCTGAGTATTAACACATTTTCCATTGTAATGGATATTCACACATCAGCCTCTGTGGCTCCACCCCTCCCTGCCACCATGGTGGTGGTAAATGTCTCCCGTTGAGCCCACTTTATCCCTGGAGCTCCATGTTCTGCAGCTCTACAGTGTGACCTCCTCAATGCATTTGAACATCTCTCAGTACATTTTCCTAATGTCAAACTTCGATGTAAGAATGTCTCTAATATAGGGCAGCTTACTATTATTTAAGTGAAATATGACCAGTTGCTTGAAGTTGGACTTAAACAAAAGTTTAACCTTGAACAAAAAATTGAGAACAGTTAAATATTTCATCCAAAAGCCCTGTTTTGGTTCATATGAAAGAAGGAGCAAACAAGCCAACCAAATTATGTATTTAAGATCTGTTTTTCAACCTAAGAATGTTACTCAGTTTACAATGAGGAGAAATTTACTAAAAGCTGATAAAATTTTTCAAATTAATTCAGTTTCAAGGTAAGTCATTTTTCATTATATGCAGCCTTGTGCTAAACAGTAGTGACACTCCTATAGATGTAATAACTTCCTGGCCCTGCTCGCTTGATAGCACTTTTTACAAAATCACGTGAGATGGAAATGCGATTGGACTGATGGGTATTTGGCATGATGTCACAATGTGGTTGTGTTTGTCTCACTAGGAATGATCTAGTCTGAAAAGGAGGCACCAAGACCTTTGACTGAATACCTGGTAGGTTCATACCCTAGAGCATACTTGGTCTTTTTATTTTGAGGATTTAGAAACAGATTCAATTCAGGGCAGGAGGACTCAGGAGCCTTCTTTGACAAAAGAGGTCAATTAACTGACTTAAGCGTTCTTTTCTTCCATGGAGTATTTCTTCCCATTTGATAGGTGCAAATTAGCTGAAGAACAGACTGGCATCATGGAGTTTCTAAAACCATACACCACCAGACACTGACATCATTTGGACTTCAGACTCCCAGTTCTTGTTTGAGGAGTTCATTTTGTTAGGACGAGGGATAATGGTTTGTTGGAGAAAGGATGCTCATGACCTAAAGTAAGAATGCTTGTGAAAGCTCCTGACCTAATATTAAAAGACTAAAGAAAAGCAGGTGTATTTTGAAATCAAATGTGCCAACCAATTAGAAAAATAAATCTTGGGACAAAATATAATTTGTTTACCAATCTCCCCACATTGGGTTCTCACTTATTCAAGTGTTTAGCATTATATTGTAGAACCCTAGACATATTAAAGATGGTTTTTCCATTCTCAGACATGTAGAGTCTAGAATGGAAAGATGTAGATAGTAGCAATTATAGGTAACAATATATGTCTCAAAGAATATTGCTGCAAATCTGACAAATAGGTTAGTAATTAGTCAAATGATCACTAGTAAGATGATCATGCAATACTTTAGAAGAAAGCTAACTAGGGAGAGATGGATTTTGTTTGGGCAAAGAACTTGCCCAAGACAAGTTTATGTGTTTAACTGTATTGCACTTCACTGTCATGGTAAGCATGTTTGTTGGTGTCCATGAAAACAATGAGCTGCTTTCTGTAGAGTGTAGATGTTACTATTACAACTCTCCTCACATAGTGGAACCTGTTCTCTTCTTGCTTGCCACTCCTGTACTCTGTGTTCAAGGACATCAGTCATGACCTAATAATAATCTATGGGTATTGGATATTAACCTTTAAGGCATAGCAAATATTGCACTGAATAGTTCTATGCCAATGGGACACAATCCAGAGATTTTGAGATGAAAGAACTTCAATTAACAAAATACTTCCACTCGATAGGCCTATGCAAAAAAATCTATGGTGGCATTTTCTTGACTGATGATATATGTTAGAGAGTCTAGCATACTGCCAGTGATGCTTTTCTAAGAGGCTGGCACCTGTAAGAAAGCATTCTGAACAGGCCACAAGGAACAAGCCAGTAAGCACAACTACTCCATGGCCTCTGCTTCAGTTCTTGCTCCCGGGTTCTTGCCCTGACTTCCCTGAGTTATAGACTACAAGTTATAAGATGAAATTAACCCTTCCCTTCCCAAGTTGCCTTTGCCCGTGGTGTTTTATCACAGCAGTAGAAACCCTAAGTATGGCAGATATTATTTCAAATTCTAAGTATTTTCCCTTTTAATCTCCTCTAGTCTTCCTAAGAATCTGATTTTTAACAAAAGCAAGCATGTGTTCATTTAGCTAATTTCAGTATCTCCATGTTTATATGTGAGGAAACTGAGAACTAATTAACTTAAGAAACATCCTCAGAATGGATAAATAATTGGTGTCAGATTTGCAATATGAAAACAAATGGTTTGGCATGCAAGCTGGTGCCTCATATGGCAGGGATGTACTGTCACTTCTCAGTGTCACTTGTGCTAATGAGTGACACAGGCTCAGTGGCTAATTAACTCAGATGTGTTCAGCCATTATAATGATGTATTACTGGAATATTATCTGAAGTTATGTAAACGCTAGTGGAACAACTCAGAAAGACTCATAGTCCGTAACAAAAAACACAGGTGAAACGACAGCATGTCTGCCCTCTGTAGATATTATCAGGTTTTCATTCCCCCACCCCTGATTCCCGTGAGCTGCCATGTAATATTTCAGTAGAACTGATTGTCTACTAGTGATTTATGTCTACTGATTATCTACTAGTGATTTATATCTACTAGTTATGAAACAGAAGCTTCTTTGACAGAGTATAACCTATCTCCAATATGGTGGCATGTAGAAGTAATGGGCCTTCACAGAGTGATTCAGTTGTGACAGCTGGGTCTACATGAATGCAATTAGTTTGCTACCAAAGAAAGGAGGCCAAAGAGAGTGTCATTACTCTGCCACCCAGGGGAGACTTAGCAAGAAGAAAGCTATTTATAACCTGGATAGCATCAATAGAGATGGCTCAAGGTGTCCCCTAAAATGGGCCTTCTCCATTTACATTGCATTTAGACCTTTAAAGGATATAAATTAACTGACTCATAAAGATTCTCTTAAATATTCATGGTTCACTATTCAAAGTGAAGATAGATATTTAGGGCTTCTAATTGAAATAGGTGCCACACGAATAATATTAGCAGCATTATGCTTGTCATGCACCACAAAGGCTCTGACCCAAACCAAACTCCATAGCAGGTTATTCATTGGTACATGGTGTTCATGTCCTGTATGAATCTATTCATTCCGCAGCATCCTAATTCCTGTGTGTGTGTGTGTGTGTGTGTGTGTTTCCTATTTCAATGGTTAAGACTAGGTAGCAGGAAGAGCATCTGCCTCATTCAGTCAGTACCTCTCAGAGTCTTTGGCTTAGTGCTGTCGACATATACATATGTCTTAGTAAACACACATATATGTCACATGTAATTCTTGGGGATTTAATTACTGAATCCTGTTTTCTCATCCGGATTATGGGACTACATTTGGCATTTTTTATATGAGGTGAAAGGTTAGATGAAATCTGTTTTCACAAAGTTATAACTAGAACTCAGAAATAGAATGTCTGAAGTTGGTCAGTTTAAAATAGCAAAGCAATGGTGGCAGCTGCACCAGTGACTATTTGATGGCTTTTGGGAGGTCGTCTGGTGTGGTATAAGCAGTCTAGCTTCTCAGAAGCTGATGGTAATCTAGACACTACCATGAACATTTCTGTCTCCTTAGCTCAGTTATATTACCTCCCTGGATTCAGCTTCCCCATCTTTAACATGAGGTGGCTCATACTTTGCAAGGTATTGGTGGGATCAGTGGGAGTTGGCAGATTATCCAGCATATCTTCAACCAATGTCAGCCATTGTCTTCAGGAGCTTCAGCTGTTCACAGTCCCCCTACTTCTCTTCTCCCCTCTCTCCTCCTACTCCCCATGGGCCAACTATACCCTGCGTCTACTGGCTTTGTATGGCTTTCATCCACCATCTCCACAGGTACCTGTGCCTTGCTAATTAGTTTTCTGAACGCCAAACACTGAAACTATTAAGTGTCTCATCAATTCAAACCAATGCCCTAATCCATTCACTCAACATCTTACTTCTATGTGGTACCAGATACTCAGAAATTATTGTGCCAGGCATGAATCTTACTTGTTGAATCCTAGTACAGCCTCCAGGGACTTAGAACTGACCGAGACAGTAAAGGAATGAAGAAAAAGACAGAACATTCACATATAGAGAAAAGATAGAATTGGTGGACTAGGTCTCTATTGGGTAAATAAAGTATTCCAGAAGTTCAAGTTATTTACTATATAGAGTTGGACTGAGAGGTAAGGGTATTGCTTACAGCTGAACAGGGAGGTGAGGTCATCACATACAGATAAACAGGGAGGCAGGGGTTATGGCATACATTTGGATGAAGGAGATAGGTTTGGATAATCTAAGTAGGTGCAATCACTGTAAGAGTGCAGGCTTCAGGCCACAAATATCCAGAAGGTCAGGGTGAGAAAGCTGTGTGGATGATCTCTGCTCTTGCTGTCCACACTCACTCTCAGTCTCCTGCAGAAGGCTCTGCATCCCTTTCAGTCTTTGACACAGCTGTGCCTTTGTCAACAGCACAAATACACTCAGGACTTCATGTGCTCAAGGCTTCATATGCTGCTTCCTGCATTTACTTGTTTATTTGCTGAGTGTCACATGTGTGCCAGGCATTTTATACTTATTATGGTCTTCTCAGGAAAATATTGGCCCCACTTACAGAGCTGAAGAATGGTATTGTAAACTCAGTCCTAAGTGTTGAGACTACAACTTAAACTCCTTTTTAAAAGCTTTTATTCTTTGTGAATTTCACATCATGCACCCAATCCCACTCCTCTCCCTGTCCCTTCCTATCTCCCCTTGCAAGCACCACCAGAAGAAAACAAACAGATGCAGAAAACATCTCATCATGGAAAATATGTATGCCACTGTATACCCTTTTGCCCAAACAGCTTTTCTTACAAATGTTCATTGCAATGAGTCCTTAGTCCAGTTTGGGGCCTCTGGCTTCTGCTATACTATCAATACCGGATTGTCACTGAGACTCCTTGGATATCCTGTGGTCGTCCTGTATCATGGAGTTCGTGCAGCTTTGGATCTGCAGGGCTGACCCCTTTATGTGCTCCAGCAGTTAGTAGATGGTGTATATGTTGGGATGGGCCCACTTATAGCCTTGAATCTGGGCCTGGGTGGTAGCTGAATTGGTCTGCCTACAGCAGCTGCAAAGGACAAGGCCAGCTCTCTTATGCTTACACCCTGAGGGCTGACTCCATATGACACCCAGGTGAAATCTCTCTTGTTAAGGTTAATCCATATTGTATAGAGAAACTATCCAAAGTGTAGCACTATGAAAGCTAATTATTGAGGATGAAGTTTTAAGAAACACATTGCCATGGGGTGCTATGGCACACACTTTTAATCCTAACGTTCAGAGATGTCTGTGAGCTCAAGACCAACTTGATATACAAAGAGTTTCAGGACATTCAAGGCTGTTATACAGAGAAACACTGTCTCAAAAAGTAAAAAAAGAAAGAAAGAAAGGGAGGGAGGGAGGGAGGGAGGGAGGAAGGAAGGAAGGAAGGAAGGAAGGAAGGAAGGAAGGAAGGAAGGAAGGAGGGAAGGAAGGAAGAAAGGAAGGGAGGAAGAGGGGAGAGAGAGAGAGGGAGGGAGGAATGAAAGAAGGGAGGAAGAAAGAAGGAAGGAAGGAAGGAAGGAAGGAAGGAAGGAAGGAAGGAAGGAAGGAAGGTTGACAGGTATATCCTATATGTGAATGTACACACCAGTGAGTAGCCAACATTTCTTGAGTGCCAATAATATGCCAGGCACTGTCCCATATGCCTCCTACAGGGGTAGATAAAAGTAATCTTTACCAAAGGAGCTATTGTAGCTAGAGAAGGAGAAGGAGACATTAAATGTGGGAGGGTATTTCCCATGTAATTTGTTGTGACTACTCAAAGGAGGAGAGGCACATCAGAGTTAGAGTTGACAATATGACAAGATAACAAAGATGTGAAGGTCTAGGAGTTGTGTAGAGATAACACAAAATGACTTGGCTAGATAGGATAGCATGTGTATACAAGAGCCAGAAATTAAGCTGAAGAAGTTTATTGAGGGGCACCAAGATGAAAGAAAGGTTATTAATATCATATTAAGGCATTTAGTCTTGAATCTATAATCAGTGAAGTACCATGCAAATGTCTTTACTTAGGCCTACGTTTACAGATAATATTGTAAGTGTCATATAAGCAACCCTATGATGTTAGGGTTTCTAGGATACCACAGGTCAAATTGTGCACCCTCCTGGATGTACTGGAGAGCAAACCTTAGAATAGCCTCATCTNTACAAAAGGAAGCTCATGATACCTTCTTATTCTTGACTGGACCTTGCCCAGCCTGTGTATCTTAGGGAGCTGCAAACACACACTTTACATAATATTTGGAAAATGGGTGGAATTCCTAAAAAGTGTTCAGGGTTTTATATTTAGGCCTGAGCATGCTATATATAGAGAAGCTAATTTCAATGTTCTCCAAAAGCAAGCAGCAATAGAAGTACATGCATGCCCCATGCTACCATGTACTTTGAGTTATATTGTCTTGGGATCTTTGGAAAGCCTCAGCCTAATTCTCATCCCGCACCCAATTACCAAATACATGCATGAATAAGAGTTTAATGAACATTTAACTAATTAAGTTCATAAAAGTTCAAACCAAGGGCCGGCTAGTAAGATGGGTCAGCAGCTTAAGCCATTTGTGATCAAACTTGATCACTTGAATTTGATCCCCAGATCTCACATGGTGAAGAAGAAGATCAACTCTAAAGTTGTCCTTTGATGTAAACATACAAACATGAACACATATGCAAACATACTATACTACGCGCACATATGAAAATAAGTATAACAAAACAATTGTAAGTTGCAACCAAGACAATTATTTTCTTAGATGAAACTGTAGGCATTATATCTCCTGGTTCATTGAAGAGCCTGAGGTCAGGGTCACTATCCCCAAGCTTCTGGCATAGTGAAAAAAAAAAGAAAAGCAAGCAAGCGATGAGACCAGATGCACATGAGTTCAAAATCCTGACTCTAGACTCTGTATGATCTTAATCTCAACATCATCTCCAAGTGTCTAAGGAACAGAAGAGAAAAATATGCAGTGCTGTGGTGGTTGGTTTTAATGTCAAATTTCCCCAAACTAGTATCATCTGAAGTTGGACCATCACAGGAAGAGTGGTCCTGATTATCTTAGTAGACATAGATAGATTCTCCTTCATATGTGAGCAGCACCATCTGGTAGCAGCCCAGATATTAGAAAGGAGTAGGGGATATAGCAGACAAAAGGTGAGTCACATTTTCATTGGTTGGCCTTTCCTCCTGTAGCTGAGTTAAATTACACTGTTGCTGCTGCTGATTCCTTCACTGATATTAAGACTAGCAGAGCATTTTCAGGCTTCTGTCATTGACTGAACATCCAGTGGCTCGCCATGAAGTCTCCAGGTTATCTGGCCAGACAAGAAATGCTGCTACACCCAGCCTTCTGGACTGTGCAGCTATAGGACTCTTGACCTCTTCTGTGCGTGACTATATCACTGCTCTGACTTACTTACTCTGTAGGTTTTGTTCCCCTAGAGGACACTGACTAATACATGCACCTAACTCTGGGACAACTAGCAAGAAGCCAATAATGAAACTTTTACCCAGTTTTTTCGTTCTCTCTCCAACCTCACCACATAAGTAGTTCTTTATGTGCTGTCAGAATTCGAGGGAAATTTTTATTAAAGATTGCTTAGTAAGCAAACAAAAAAGTTACCAAGGTTCTAAAGTGGGTATGGTTATTTGTTATGTTGTCATGAATTAATAGCATCTATTAATACTAAGTCTTTGGGGTAAAAAAATAATATGAGATAATTTTCCAAATATGATAAATGTTTGATTAGTAAGAGAGACAAAATTCAAAGACAGGGACAGACTACTCTCACCCTGGAGCTGGGGAGATGGCTCAGTAGGTAAGAGTGTTTGATACTCAAGCATAGGGACCTGAATTCAGATCCCAAATTTATGTAAAGCAAAAATAGCAGGTGTGGTCATATGTACCTGTACTCCCGGTGCAGAGGAGAAAAGACCAGTATCTCCAGGAAGCTACTAGATCAGCTAAAACTCAGCCAAATTTGGTAAGAGATACTCTCTAAAGAGACTAAGGTAGATGGATACCTGGTACCTCCATTTTACCTGTGAATTCATGAGCCCAGTCACACAGACAACCTGTATGTGTCTATACACACACATCCTCCTCTCCCACAACAAAAATAATAATTAAATGATAAAATATTCCAATTGGCTCCTGTAACCAAGTTCAAGTGTGTGGGGTCTCTTCAAATGCCATTGCCATCAGGATAATGATCCATGTGCATCAAGAAGGAATCTCATTCAGCAGGACTCAGCAGCCTTCGTTGGTTCAAACTTCTAGAGTGCGACACCAGGACCATTTACTTTGGACATATTTAAGTACAGTACAGCTTTGGCAAAAAGTTTCCTGGTGACAATTATCACAATAAAGCTTAAGATGTGACTAAGCAGGTAAAGAAAACATCAAAACATGCAACAATGCATTCTACCATTGAAAGGCCAAGGAGTGCATCTGGATCATTATAGATGTCACTATGCATAAAGTATACATGACATCTCCCCTAGGGATGGATTCTATTGACTTAAAAACAATGCTGAAGATAAATGTGTGAAAGGAATGGTCTGAGATAAACATAATGATCTGGGTGAATTCAGGTGTGGCCTGGGCCTCCACAGATGGCACAAATCAGCAGGCTATTAACTACGTCCACTCAAAGTTTTCCAGGCAGAACACAGGTATACATCTCTTTTGTTGAAGAGAAAATTTTGTGTCTTTAACATTCCTGGCTTCCCTGGCATTTATCTATGAACACAAGTATCTTGTGCCCTCTACATTGAAGATTTGGATGGGGAAAATTCTCAAGAAATATTATTTTCCGTTGTAAAGAAAAGAAGAATCCATCCTTCTCTTGGGGATGCATTACTGACCAGTGAACTGGTAAAGAGAAGGATAGCAGTTAATTAAAAGAGACAAATTTTGGTCTGGCTTTTAGTTCTGTGGGCAGTGGGGGAAGGGATCTGGTTTATTAAGTCTCTTTCAAGGCGTTGTTTATTTTAGTAAGATGGGAGGTGTTTTCCATTTACACTGTGGGAACCCAACAGAACACTCACATCTAACTAATGCAGAAAAAAAAAAAAAGAATTGAGAGTCTAACATGGATTAGAAGCCACAGCTAAAAACCAATTGGCTTTAAGACTGCTCAGGCGTGGAGAGATGGCTCAGCAGGTGAGCACGTGTTCCTCTTTCTGAGAACCTGAGTTTGTGGTTCCTGGTACCTAGGTCAGGTGACTTACAGCCTTCTACAGCTCTAGCTTCAGGGGATCTGACACCTCTTCTGGATTCCAAAGGTATTGCATTCACGTGTATTTGCTGGTTGTGTGCAACACTACATACATGCAGGAGGGCACACAGACAGACACACACACACACACACTAAAAATTAAAACTTAATCTAAAAAGTATCAAAGAAGACACTGGTAGAGACTCCCTAGTCATAGAAATGGAACTGACTCTTCTCACTCTTGACACATTATAAACATACCACCCTGTAACTCTTAGAAGACTTTTCTTAGTTTTAGAAATCCTCTGTAAAAGGGGAACAACAACAATAATAGTAACAATAATTAATAATACTCATACCTACTCCTTAGAGTGTTCATGAGCAACTGAAATAATAAACTAAATAGACAGGGTGGGGACAAAGCCTTTGGTCTCAGGAGAACCATTCATTTTCAATGTAAAACATGTGAATTGGAACCACGAAGGTCTGACAAGTTCCATGCCTTTATTCTGTCTAAGATCCTTCTTGCATAAAGCCACACACATGTGCACATACATGCAGGAAATTGTGCTTTATGGATTGCTTTGTGAATCATCGAGATACCATCCTATCCTGCATTTAGATGCTTCTGTTTCTACTTTAATCCTAAAATTGAGTTTTTCCATTGCTGGCTACATTATAAATCTTAATATTGTCAAGTCATTATTTTGTCTACTTTTTACTATTTAGCCTTCCTACAAATACTCACTAAATAAACCATTTAACCTGTAATAATTTCTGCTATTGCTTTTATGCTCACAGGGTGTCATGAGAATCATTCCTCCACAGGTGTACTCTGCCACCTGCTTAGTCACATTACTGAACGTTAGGAAAAGGTAAATAACTAGAATAAAGACATCTCTGTTCATTTCAAAATGATGCTTCTATTATAAGAAAAGAAATAGGAAGGATGAAACAAGGATGAGAGATTTGGGCCTACCATTTAGTTCTTGAGATAAAGATCTCATTTGGGAAACTTTCTGAATGTTATCTTCACTGGGAATTTATTTGTAATATTTCTGTTATTCTTTAACCAAGATACCTCCTTGTGTGTATAATTTTCTAAGGCACTTAAGAGAAAACACACACGCGCACACACACATGCACATGCACACACATATTGTGTGTGTGTATGTGTGTGTGTGTGTGCGTGTGTGTGTGTGTGTGTGTGTGTAATAAAATCCAATAGTTCATCACTTTAGTACCTTAGTATATTGGCAGTGCTAATTAGAGGAAAAGTTTGACTAAATATGCAAACTTTTTAATCCATGGGGCATGGATTCTCATGAGCATAATGAAAACATTTACATATTTATTTTAATTGAAATATTCATAAAAAACTTATTCCTAAAACAGCATAGCAGAATGAAAATAGTCTAAGGTACAATGCAGTTCACCAGCTCACAGACATTGATTGGTTTTAAACAGAGAACTAATGTGCTGTGGTCTTCACAGGGGAGTTTGCCACATGTGGTAATTTATACAAAGGTGCTGTGTGGGTTTCCTCTTGTAGCCTAGGTTTCTGAGGAAAGATGACTTCATAATAACTGAATAGAGAAAACTGATTCTGAATGCCTCTAGGCCCTCTACACATTGTAAAGACAAACTCAAGAGAGTATCACCCTATACTACCTCCATAAAAGTATCATGACACTTTTCCATTCTAACAAATTCATGACAAAGAAAAATCTGAGCTATCAACGCCATTTCTCCATGAGGATGTATATTAAAAATTCAGATATCACTTGGTGTCCACAGGAGTCTGGATCCCCCATGCTTACCAAAGCCATAGGTACTGACATTGATTCTATAACATCAGAGAACTGAAAATATTCTATGTAGTTCTCACCTTCTATAAAACAAATGTAGGCTATTCATGATTCCCAACTCAAAGTAAATGGCTTATTAATAGTTGTACTGTGCTTTTTAGAGAATAATGACAAGAAAAAAGACTGCACATGTTAAGTATAAGAACAATTTAAAAAATAAATTTCCTCTGGTTGCTTGAATAAATTGGTATGAAGCTAAGTCATGGGTGTTTTCTATGAGACTTTGAAAATAATTGGAAGACATTTCATGTTTTAATATTTTCTTAGTAATTTTTAGATTTCATTAGCACCAAAAGATGTAAAAGTTGATATTTGCTTAACTGAAGTTGGAAGGTTATAGAAACATTTCCAAAAAGACAAAAGAAAATGGTAGCCCCTTAGTTTTCTGTAAGAAAAGTTTACTTCACAGTCTTATGTGAGAGACTAATGAACTTAGCATTGACAAGAGGACGAAAAGAGGAGGGAATGAGTTCCAGCCAAAACTGGAACTTAATAATTTATTCAACCTTTATATAAAAATGTAATGCCACAGAGTTTAAATGAGTTCCAGCTAAATGCCTAGTAGGTGATGTTCAGCAAAACTGAACCCAAGAAATTAGACTTTTAGTTGCATTCAGGGAAGAGCTGAATTTTTTTCTCTAAGACAGGTTATAAAAGGATATCAGTCACTTATGGGGATCATCAAGATCTTTAAATACATTGCTTTGCAGAGGAAGTTGCAACTTCTATTTTCTTTAAGCATAGCTGTCCTCTACCAGAGGAAGGGTTAGCAGCCTGGGCAGATGAATAGATCTAAGTCCAAATGGGGTAGAAAATGGCCTGAACCTCTGAAGTTACTCATTATATGTGTAGATATTTCAGTTTTCATTACATATTTAGTACTTTGATTTTTTAAAGAGAAAGTCTAATTTGCTATAGAACCTTGAGGAAAAAAATACAAGATTTTCAAGATAACCATCTTTAGGGCTATATATGCAAAAGCAAAAGCATGTGGTTTATATAAAATTCTGTAGACAATACACAGACTTTACTCTGCAGCATTTTTAATTTATAATGTAGCCC
Organism: Mus minutoides; assembly: GCA_902729485.2. NCBI lineage: Eukaryota > Metazoa > Chordata > Mammalia > Rodentia > Muridae > Mus > Mus minutoides. Next base: position 268,602 of record LR749861.1, read on the forward strand.
AAGATATATTTTTATAGATGGATAAAGTGATTTAACCACACATATGAGTTGATGCAAACATTGGACTAGATTTTAGATGTCTATCTTGTGTCTTTATGTAAATAAATATCACTCTGTATTTGTAGAGATGTTCCTCTCATTGGGAACATGTGGGAGCAGAAATATTATCTGGTATCTTAATGTCATTGCAATGATAACATGACCACTTTTATAAATGTCACTGTTTGTCAGAATCACTTCCAAGCCTCTTAGGTTTATCAGCTGACAGTGAGCTAGTACAACAGGTTGCTTTTCTCCTTGCTTCCCTAACACTTCCCATTTTACAGATGAGAAAACAAATTTTCTGGTTAAGGAAAGGTTACATTCTAGTCAGGGGCACAGGGATGATTTAGACCCGAAGGGACAAGGGCTGGATCTGGTGTTTCCTTAACCATTTCTCTAAGAGGTGAAGTTGAAAATCGCCTTAACAGTATGTATATACAGACTCTATATGCCCCAGAACAGGGGAATGCCAGGGCCATTACGTGGGAGGGGGTGGGTAGGGGAGCAGGGCGGGGACGCGGGAGGGTAAGGGAAAATTTCTGGATAACATGTGAAATGTAAATGAAGAAAATATCTAATAAAGAGGAAAAAAATTTAAAAAAAACAGTATGTATATAATAAACAGGTTTTAGTATATTAATAGTTTGTTTTTATTGAAAATATATTCTTTCCTCATACAATGTCCCTTGATTACAGTTTCCCTCTCTCTCTACTCCTCCAGTTCCCCTCTGCTCCCCTCCCCTCTGGAGTTACTCCTTTTCTGTCTCTCATAAGAAAAGAACAGGCTTGTAAGAGATAACTAACAAAAAATTATTTATGAAAAAATAGAATATAAGAAGTTAAAATAAAAACCATCCCATGGGTGTGTGGGTTCATTTCTGGTCTTCAATCATATTCTATTGATCTACCTATGGACCCAGAAATGAACCCACACACTTATGGTCACCTGATATTTCAAAAGGGAACTAAAACCATCCAGTGGGAAAAAGGCAGCATTTTCAACAAATGGTGCTGGCTCAACTGGCAGTTATCATGTAGAAGAATGGGAATTGATCCATTCTTATCTCCTTGTACTAAGATGAAGTCTCAGTGGATCAAGAAACTCCACATAAAACCAGAGACACTGAAACTTATAGAGGAAAAAGTGGGGAAAAGTCTCAAAGATATGGTCACTGGGGAAAAATTCCTGAATAGAGCAGCAATGGCTTGTGCTGTAAGATCTAGAATTGACAAATGGGACCTCATAAAGTTGCAAAGCTTCTGTATGGCAAAAGAGATACTATCAATAAGAAAAAAAGGCCACCAACAGATTAGAAAAGGATCTTTACCAATACTAAATCAGATTGGGGACTAATATCCAATATATATAAAGAACTCAAGAAAGTGGACTCCAGAAAATCATATAACCCCATTAAAAATGGGGCACAGAGCTAAACAAAGAATTCCAACTGAGGAATACTAACTGGCTGAGAAGCACCTGAAAAAAAATTTCAGCATCCTTAATCATCAGGGAAATGCAAATCAAAACAACCCTGGTATTCCACCTCACACCTGTCAGAATGGCTAAAAAAAAAATTCAGGTGACAGCAGATGCTGGCGAGGATGTGGAGAAAGAGGAACACTCCTCCATTGTTGGTGGGATTGCAGGCTGTACACTCACTCTAGAAATTAGTCTGGCGGTTACTCAGAAAATTGGACATAGTACTACTGGAGGATCCTGCAATACCTCTCCTGGGCATATACTCAGAAGATGTTCCAACTGGTAAAAAGTACACATGCTCCACTATGTTCATAGCAGCCTTATTTATAATATTCAGAAGCTGGAAAGAATCCAGATGTCCCTCAACAGAGGAATGGATACAGAAAATGTGGTACTCAGCTATTTTTTTTTTTTTTTTTTTTTTTCANGCCTAGGAATTTCATATATTTATTGTTTTTAATAGCTGAGTAGTACTCCATTGTATAAATATACCAAATTTTTTGTATCCATTCCTCTGTTGAGGGACATCTGGGTTCTTTCCAGTTTCTGGCTATTATGAATAAGGCTGCTATGAACATAGTGGAGCATGTGTCCTTGTTACCAGATGGAATATCTTCTGGATATACTCAGCTATTAAAAAAATGAATTTATGAAATTCCTAGGCAAATGGATGGATCTGCAGGGTATCATCCTGAGTGAAGTAACCCAATCACAAAAGAACTCACATAACATGAACTCATTGATAAGTGGATATTAGCCCAGAAACTTAGAATACCTAAGATACAATTTGCAAAACACATGAAACTCAAGAAGAATGAAGACCAAAGTGTGGACACTTTGTACCTTCTTAGAATTAGGAACAAAACATACATGGAAGGAGTTACAGAGATCAAGTGTGGAGCTGAGACAAAAGAATGGACCAACCAGTGACTGGTGCAGCTGGGGATCCATCCCATAATCAGCTACCAAATGCAGACACTATTGCATACGCCAGCAAGATTTTGCTGAAAGGGCCCTGATATAGCTGTCTCGTGTGAGGCTATGCCAGTGCCTGGCAAACACAGACAGGGATGCTCACATCAGCTATTGGATGGAACACAGGTTCCCAATGGAGGAGCTAGAGAAAGTACCCAAGGAGCTGAAGGTATCTGCAACCCTATAGGTAGAACAACAATATGAACTAATCAGTACCCCCAGAGCTCTTGTCTCTAGCTGCATATGTAGCAGAAGATGGCCTAGTTGGCCATCATTGAGAAGAGAGGCCCCTTGGTCTTGCAAACTTTATATGCCCCAGTACAGGGGAATGCCAGGGCCAAGAAGTGGGAGTGGGTGGGTAGGGGAGCAGGGTGTGGGGGTGGGGGAGGATATAGGGGACTTTCAGAATAGCATTTGAAATGTAAATGAAGAAAATATCTAATAAAAAATCAGAAAAAAAAAATAACATCCCATGGACCCTGGACCAGGCAACAACACAACAGAAAGAAAAAAGCCCCAAGAGCAGGCACAGGAATCAGAGACCCACTCATTCACACACTCAGGAGTCCCATAAAGATACTGAGCTAAAAACTTTATTATATTTGTCAAGGACCAAGCACAGACCCATGTAGGCTCTCTGCTTGTTGCTTCAGTCTCTGTGAGCTCATAGGTATCTACCTTAGTTGATTCAGAGAGCTTGTCCTGATACTCTCTATCCCCTCTGGCTCTTATACTCTTTCTGCCTCCTATGCTTTGGATTCCCTGAGATCTGAGGGGAAGGATTTAATGAGACATCCCATTTAGAGTGGTGTGATCCAAAGACACTCATTCTCATATTCTCTCTCTCTCTCTCTCTCTCTCTCACTCTCACTCTCTCTCTCTCTCTGTCTCTCTCTCTCTGTCTCCTTAACATCTGGCTTGTAGTTAATTGTAAAAAGACACTTTTCCTCTGTAATCAATCTGCTATGGATCTATTTTTAGAGAGATGTGTGAGTACATAATAATGAAGAATGGAAGAAATGACAGAAACATTATGTTACTTAGGAGAACAGCCAGACTGCATCATAGCATCCACTTAGGAGGCCGCTGGCAGATCAGGTAGGCATGGAGGTAGTCAAGCTTGGCCCAGAATGGATAGTAAGACAAAGATGAAAGATCATAAGAAGAAAAGTTCTGGTGGATAAAACCATACCTCTTTGTAGATTACTTTTTACAATGAATTGTTAGTCTATGACCTAAGATAGATATCAAATAATACCTAGTCACTGTTTGTCTTCTTGCTTACTCTTTTTGATGCCCATGGTGAATACTTTGTTCTCTTTCTGTTGTTTTTAAAGCAGCTGCTGGACTCCTCTATTTTACTCTTGGTGCAGAGTATGGATATAGCTCCTTAGGCTGGAACTCCTGTGGTCTCCCATGCATGAGCTGGGCTCTTTCTTTTCTCAGCAGCCGTCATGGCTTTCTTTCTGTTACTAATGCTACAGTGTGATTCCACTTCTCCCTGTCTCCTTCCTGAAGACCTCAAGTAGCTGCGTATCTTTTTAGTCTTCTGGCTTTACTCTACTGGCTTCTTCCCAGCAGCCTTCAAATGCATTAAAGCTACTCCAGCGCACACCTTTAATCCCAGCACTTGGGAGACAGAGGCAGGCGGATTTCTGAGTTCGAGGCCAGCCTGGTCTACAGAGTGAGTTCCAGGACAGCCAGGGCTACACAGAAAAACCCTGTCTCGAAAAACCAAAAAAAAAAAAAAAAAAAAAAAAAAAAAAAAAAAAAAAAAAAAAAAAAAAAAAAAAAAAAAAAAAAAAAAAAAAGAAAGAAAGAAAAAGAAAGAAAGAAAGAAAGAAAGAAAGAAAGAAAGAAAGAAAGAAAACTCACCCACTCTCTACTTCACTTCATCCTCCGTCTCCCATTCATCTCTTTTCTCTCCATTCAAAGCCCAAGCCTGAGGCATACTCAACTCCTGCCCCTACCAGTGATAACCCCTTTGCATATTGGGTTTCCTCCTTATGTGTATCTGATATCCTCTCAGCAAGGCCAGTGGTGCCACCTTTCTTGATACACTCCATGGAACATTGACAGCTTGTATGACTCCTCTCCCCTCGTGTTGACTACGTACTGAAATCCATCCATAAACTTGGTAGACAGACAACAGATGGCTCTGCTCCAGCCTCTACACGCCACGTGGTTGGTTCTTTTGTTTTATCCCAACTTTCCGGCTACTTCTTTCTCATCCTGCTGCCTTTTTCTTTTCCCATTTCAGGAATGCAAAAGTTACTTGGATTCTATCACAGACTACACACCTTACTCACTGTACATATTTTCCCTACAGTAGTATTACTAAGAAATTATTATTCTTGAATTTGTATCTTTAACCAGGTAATAATTCTGAATTATGAATTTAATCATACAGCTATCTTTCTTAGGTGTGAGGTCATTTTGGCTACTATAGCTCTCACCCCACTAATTTCTGTGATAGATTAGACAGTTCTAAGGTAAGTACAATGACTCCTTCCCTACTCCCTATTCTATGTGTGCTCCTTCCAAAGCTGTTTGCTTGGTCAAAGAAGAGGAACTTCCCCAAGAGTGAAAGTCTGTTTTGAGGCAAGGGTTTGTGTGTAGCTGTGTACCTCTGTTAGATGACCCAATAGACAGTCAAGGCTTAGCTGTTTGAAAAGTACAGAGGAATGCAAGACTCTTGGCCTCTCCAAAGCTGAACTCACAATCTTCTTACAGTTAAACCCTCTCTTCCTCTCTCTGTATTCCCTATAAGCCATTATCGACAAGCTCTATCGAGAGTGTTTGCCTGTCTTTGCAAACCCTTCACTATCTTCCCTTAGCCCCAGTGCCTGCTGTTGTCACTGCTAAGCTGGACACCCACCATCTCTCAACAGCTAAATACAGTCTTGAAACTCATCTGCTGTCCTTGGGGTTTATCCAACACTGCAACACTGCAGTATGGTGATCTGTCAGGATCATTCGCAGGCTCACTTCAGATACTTTAACGGCTTCAAAGTTTCTTCTCTTTTAAAACTAAATTCTTTAAGTGGCTTTTGGATCTCTTAACAAGTCGATCCCTGCTCATCTCTCTACTTCCATGCTCAATGCTTCTATCTCTGCTCTCTGGTCTAGTCAGTCATGCTCAAGGAAATGTCTAGCCCTGAGTATATCTAGTTCTTTCCTTAATCTGATTTTTCATTTTATTATGTTTTGTTTTATCTTCTGTTTATAAAATTCTTAACTATACTCATGACCTCATGACTCTCATCCTTCACATTCCAGACCATAGCTCTTTTGTTTTCTGAGATGATCTCTGACACTATATTGTAACTGCAGCAGTTGTAGTATGCTTAAAAATGCTTATTTAACTAACATAAACTTAATAATGCTTTAGGTTTTTTTTTTCAGCATTTAGGAAAGTAAATCTAAACCCACCACTTGTCACTTAGAATTGAACACAAGCCCATTATACTTTTGTATAATGGCATTTGAGGGTTCAGTGGACATTAGTAGATGAATGTTTCACCACTACTCATATAGAAAGAGAATAAAATACACTGATAGAAGGAAGAAGGAGAGAGGTATACCAAGTGTGTCTAAAATAAAAATTAGACACTAATTTATTGTTTCTGTAAAGAGTGTACTGGGTTATATTTGTTTGGCACGAATATTTATTTTATGAGAAATATAATTCAAACTTTTGCACTGAAATTGTGTGTGTGTGTGTGTGTGTGTGTGTGTGTGTGTGTGTGTGTGCACTCATGTGTATACATGCTTCTTTGCATGTGAGAGTGAGGATTCATGCATGTCACCATGTACATGCCGAGGACAAATGACAGCCTTGGATGTTAGTCCTCACCTAACTTAGTAGAGGAAGTTTGTCTTGCTCACTGATGTGTATACTGGACTGGTCAGTCTATGAGCTTCAGGAGATTGTCCTCCTCATCTGTAATCTCATCTCCCCAGGGGAGACCTTGGATTACAGACGTGTGCTATTGTTTTACATAGGTTGCAGGGGTTCAAACTTATTTCTTCACGTTTGCATGGCAGTTCCTTTTCCCACTGAGCCCCTAGCCTTTTGCTGGAACCTTTAGTGCAGACGATATATTTATAATCAAATACTAACGTGGTTTAGAAAGCCCCTTTTCTGTGCTCTAACACAATTCCACTCTCATCTCTCTTGTTCTTGGAAATGGTTCTTATCCTGGTGTCTACCTATGGCTAAGGGATTTGTAGCTTATCTCACTAGATTCTTTACTGCTCTTTAGTCTCAAATATTTTTTTTCTTTAGCATGTATATCAGTTAGGTCGTTGCTTTTGAACATCTTAAGGATTTTAGTTCCACTTAAGGAAATCTTCACTCACCTAAATTCTCTGTCCTGTAAGTTTTCAAATCTGATCCTAAGCCTTTCTTACTCTGTCTTCCGTTTTCTCTTTCTCCCTCCTGCGCATATGAATATCTAAAAATGAGGTTTTGCTCTCCTCAATCTGAACCCCAGCAGTGATCAATGAAAGGGGTATCAGTTACAAGCAGCCGTCCAGAAGGAGCCAGTTTGGCTTAAAATCAACCTCCCTTGGTAAACCAAGAGAATATGTAATCCTGACTGATGACTCCCAGAGAATATATTCATATCACTGGTAGTCAGTCCACTTGAACCAAAACAGCTCTTAATTCTAAACCTGCCCATGGATTTTTACCTTCTCACATATCTATGCCACAGCAAACAGTTTAAGAATGGGGAGATGAAAACTTATTTCTAACCTTTGGACAGTAGTGACGAGTATAACCATCTGAGCTCGGTAAGCTTCTTAAAGGATGTAATAAACTGTGATGCATTTCATCTGCTCAGTGTCCCTGTGCACTGATGCTTGGAACAATTCCATCCATTGAGTCCTTGACTATGCAGAAAGCACCCCTAGCTCAGGCCATTGCTGAAACAACTTTCTGTCTTAAGAATGCAATGGGCATGCTGGCTCTACTGGGAAGCAGGACTTGTGGCGATCTGTGTGGAAATCTCCTCCAAGGTCATATAAGATTTCTATTCATGAAATCTAACTTTATTTCTCAGTACCAAGTACTAAATCAACTTCCTCCCAGAAGTACTGTCTTTCTGAAGGAAACATTGTGAGCACACATCATTTCTCTGTACTGTCCACAAACACTTTCCTTGTCATGAGGGAGGAAAATGTCTTAATCATTAAAAACCAGACTTTTATTCACTCAAATGCTGAAGCTCTTTTGTTAAGCTTAGTCATTCGGATTTGAGTGTTCTGCCGCATTAATCCCCCATATCCATATATAGAGATAGATACAGATATATCTTTAGATTCTTGGATGAGAAAAAAAACTTTTCCCAACTGTAGTCCTTTTAGTTACTTGTCTTTTTAAAAGTTTATTATTTTATGTATATGTACTTGTACATGTGTTTGTATACCATGCATGTGCTTGGTGCCAGGGGCTTGAGAGCTTAGAAGTGTTGAAGTAATCATTATGGAGCCTGCTTCTGCAGTGTTCTCAGGAGACCTTTTTTTTTTCTTTTTTTTTTTTGGAAGGGACCATTAATAGGGTATACCTCCAACAACACAAGAAACCATTGTGGGCTTGCTATCTTTAACATCATGCTGACTTCAGTTCTCTACTAGATCTGGGGCTCTATCACATCATGTATAATCATAATCATAGAACATACATGCCTTTCCTTAAATAAGAGAGACATAAGAGTTAATGGGCCTGCCTCCCAGACATGAGGTCATCTAGTTTTCCAGCAGCTGCTAACTGGATTACACATCTCAGATGCATTGGTACCACACAGAACCCTGAACTTCATTGTTCACTTAGCAACTGCGCTGTATTGCATAGTTGTCAACTTGATAGACTCTAGAGTCATCTGAGGATTTGTAGGGGGAACATTTCTCCATCACACCTGCCTGTAGGAAGTCTGTAGGGCAGTTTCTTGGTAATGACCGACAAGAGAGTCTACTTTGGGTGGTACCACCCCTAGGCAGGAAGTCCTGGGTTGTACAAGAAAGTAAGCTGAGCAAGTCATAGATCACAAGCCAGTAAGCGGTGTTCATCCTTGGTCTCTGTTTCAGTGCCTGCCTCCAGGTTTTTAATTTGAGTTTCTACCCTGCCCTTCATGATAGATTATGAACTATAAGATGGAAAAAAAATGTCTTTCCCACATTGTTATTGGTCATGGTGTTTATCCTACCAATAGAAAGCAAACCAAGATAGTAACCATGGATATGGGTGATAGCTGATATGGTGAATCAGTGCTAAAGGAGGGTTGGAGGAAATCCGCTCAAGTAATGAGAGTAAAACTAAGTCAAGGACTTGAGGCCACTTTCTGAAAATTAGCCTAGCACTTTTTGTTGTTCTTATTCTTGTTTTTGTTTTGTTTGCTTGTTTTTCTAGACAGGGTTTCTCTATGTAGCCCTGGCTGTCCTGGAACTCACTTTGTAGACCAGGCTGGCCTCGAACTCAGAAATCCGCCTGCCTCTGCCTCCCGAGTGCTAGTAGCCTAGCACTCTTACCTTGTTCTCACTGGTGCTCCCCAGCCTCCCTTGTCCTGGATTTACCCACCTCTGAGCTTCCTATAGTCTCTACATCCCCCTGGCCATTAGTCTTCTGTTTTTGACAGTCCTTGTTTGTCTTAATTTAACAAACACATCAAAATACACCAGCACCAATTACTCTGTAGCATCTATGAGCCCAAGCAGTTTATGAATGTAAACACTTCAATTGAAAGGTGGTTCTTCTGTGACGCTTTTAATACTGGTGAGTTGCCCTCACTTTGCTTGCTTATGTTCCTGAACCAGCAGATCTTATGAACTCTTGTAGCAAGCATTGGCATCCTAAGTCTCCTGTCAATGCCTGCCTCACAGCCAGGATGAACAATGAACATTATAGAACATTGTAAGATAACAGGAATAAAAGCTCTTGAGATAGAATATCCGAGTGTGCTTCTAGAGTTTTCTACTTAGGAGCTGGATTACTCTTGTTTATTTAGAGAGTTTTTCCTCTGAAGATCCATACCAGAGGCCCTTGACTAGCTCCGACTCTAGAAGAGCAAAGCACGTAGGGAATGATAGCTTCTGTGCTTCCATTTTTGGCACAGAAGCATGGAGAAAAATCTCACTTGGCAAACTGCATCCCAGCAAAACCTCTGAAAGCCGAGTGCCTTTAGAGTTTGGTTAGTTGAACTCTCCCTTTCTTGCATTAGAAAACAGGAGTGCAGAAAAGGCTAGAAGTCTTGGGGGGGAGGGGGTTGTTGTTCATTTTGTTTGTTTGCTTTCTTTTAAGTCCTCAGTTGATTCATAAGGAAACAATGCACCAAGGACTCTTCCTAATAGATACTCAAAAGGCTCATCAAAGCCAACAGCAGCCCTAGCTTGGAGGTGACCCTGTGGCACCTGAAGGTCTCAGGGCATTCCTGGTTTCCATTTCCCATTTGTTTTTCAGCAGCAACACTTCCTTGTCCCAGAACTCTCTCTGCCTCTTACAATAAGAAAGCTATTGTTCTAAAGCAGACAAACAGATCTCTTGGAGCGGCAAGCTTTGTGCAGGGGTCATCTGTAAAGGGAAAGGGGCCTGAGTTTATCTACTGTCTTCCTGTCTTTGTGAGCATTCACACCTCCCCTTTGCATCATGGGTTGCATGTTATTTTGGGTTGGGTCCCATTAATTCTCTTCTGATAATCTAGAGATGGAAATGTACCTCTCTGAGACAAGAAAATGTTCCTGGGTGTGGGGCACATTGAACTATTTGATGTCTCTGGTAGCAGGGATTTGATTGTGGTAATATTGTTACCATATGGGGAGATATGTAACTATTAAAAGTGGGTTGAGAATTCCAGCATACTTCCCTGGGACCACCAAGATGATGAATTACATACTCAATTCTAGAGAACTAAGGCAAAGAAGAATTCCACATTTTAAATTGGAGTATCATGTCAAAATGAAAACCTTATTATAAATAAAAGTCCATACACACATTGGAACAAAAATCTCTTCAGTTCTGCAGAGTATCTACATGACACCAAAATAGTTAGAATGCTTCAGAATTATTTAAAAAAACAATGAATCAGCATAGCTGTCATCATCCTTTATCCCTCTCTTCCTCTCTGATGTAGCACTGTTCTTTCTCGTCCCCAGAACGAAAATTGGTTATCACTGTCTTGAAATGTTGAACTGCTTTTGGGGTTTCAGGTCTTCCTGCATATGATATTTATCGCTGCCGCTGCCAGTGGGTAAGCTGGACCCATTGTGCTCTGAGTAGCTTTCTGTTTCAAGCCCTGCTTTGTTTTAAGTTGGGTGTTGACTGCAGCATCAAAGGTAGGCAGGCAGGCAGGCATTCAGAGGCAGATGTGGCCCATTCCCAAGTGCTCAGTGCCAAGGGCCTTGTGTTTCTTAACAGAGGTGACCTGGACCGACTCCAACAACAAGATGAAAAATACAAAGTTGAATTTGGTTAAAGGAAGGAGAAAGGAAAGCATTGAAAGTTTGAATCCCGTTAACTTGAAAAGTTGAGTTCTGGCCTTTTAAGAGCTTCCTTCCAAAACAGAGCCGTATTAGTTTAATCTCTAGCCAATTGTAGGTTTAAATTTAGCTTCTCACACTTATTAATCTTTTAGGAGTGAGAATAACCATTGTTACTAACAGAGAACTGATTTAGTATATTTTCTCTTTATAACGGTCTTAAGTTTTACTTGGATGGTTAAAATGGAGACCATTGTCACAGACCTTATTAAATGGGAACCTTGATGAATAGACTGGAAGTCACACTGACTTGGGCCTTCACCCTGCATTAAGTGAATGCCACTTCCATCACATAGATTGGGGACATAACAGTGTCAGGTAACTTGCTGAACCTCTTTAAATTTCACTGTCATCATCCATAAAATGGGAATGTCTTGTGACATTTAGGTGAAGAAACCAAAATAAAGTACATAAGCTGCACACTGCATGGATTGTATGCGAAGTCACATGACCTTGAAAAGACAGGGAAGGGGTACCAATACTTCTACAGCTAACATTGTCCCACAAGGGAATTAGCCACAATCATTGCTGGATGCTTCACAGCATGACATAGTCCCAAAGTTCCAAATGGAAAACCAAGTCAAGAACCTAGAACTTTACTTTTTTTTTTCCAGGAAACACACTTGTATGAATATATAAGGCTACTTTAAATTTAAATACTATAAAATGTACATTATTGTAGCAATATAAAGTATACTAGCTATATAAAAATAATAACTACCATTTATTGAGCGTGTGTTGCCAGTCACTCTAAGTGAATATGCATTATCTAATTCTATCATCATAATGACGTAGGGAGAGAAGTACTACTATTGCACATAGTTTTTGAAGTTAGAGAAAGGCACACACCAATTTTAAGGACGTTCCCCCAAAGTCATTCATTTACTGATGTATGATGATATGGCTGGAACTTAAAATCTTTCTCTGGAGACATCCCATTTTACCTCACTGATTGCATACTTGTCTCCAGTAAATGAGACTTACCTTGAAGCTGTCATTCTTATCTTCATGGTCAAACATAAAAGTTTGGAGCTAAATGAAAGGATGGACCATCCAGAGACTTCCCCACCTGGGGGTCCATCCCATAATCAGCCACCAAACACAGACACTATTGCATATGCCAGCAAGATTTTCCTGAAAGGACCCTGATATAGCTGTCTCTTATGAGGCTATGCCAGTGCCTGGCAAATACAGAAGTGGATGCTCATAGTCATTCTATAGGATGGAACACAGGGCCCCCAATGGAGAAGCTAGAGAAAATACCCAAGTTGCTGAAGGGGTCTGCAACCCTATAGGTGGAACAACAAGATGAACTAATCAGTAACCCCCAGAGCTCGGGTCTCTAGCTGCATATGTAGCCATCACTGGGAAGAGAGGCCCCTTGGTCTTGTAAATTTTATATGCCCCAGTACAGGGGAACACTAGGGCCAAGAAGTGAGAGTGAGTGGGTAGGGGAGCAGGGCAGGGGGAGGCTATAGGGGACTTTTGGGATAGCATTCGAAATGTAAATGAAGAAAATATCTAATAAAAAAAAAAAACCACTAAGGGCACATAACAAACAATGATCTCAGACAGCTGCATCTTGCTTATCTTCCTTTTCTGGCTTCATTTAACTGACTGCCCAGAGAATACTAGCAGTTGTTTTCATGAACAAGACACTTTAACCATGCAAACTCCTAAACTCAGGTTCTGTCTCTGAGTTTTTCTGGACAGCCAAATCTCTGCTCCTGCTCAGTATGAGTAAGCTGAGCTAATGTATCACAGGGGTGATTTAGTCAGATCAAAATACAATCCCATGACATTCGTGAGAGCCCCCCGAAATGGTCTCTGCTAGGAGAAGAATTTAGAACCTTTTTCTAGTTTTCCCGAGTCTTACAGCACCTTCAGATAATTCAGCCTAGTCGTTCATTTACTTGTTTCCTCTGGGTTGGCATGTAGTCAGGGCAGCATTCAGATTTTCCTGGATCAGCCTGTCTCAAGCACAAATCCTAAAAAAAGGGAGTAAGGTCCATCACCTATCACCTGATGTCTCAAAGGACAGAATTTCTGTCCCACATACACCTTGAGGCATTTGTCTTTCACAAATACACTGTGCCCAAATTTTAAATTCTCTGAAGACAAAAGGCCCAGTGTGGGTGTTAGGCTGTGGTTAGCTGGGTTTCAGCATTGCTAGAAATGGAAAAATACCCATAAAGAGGTGAAGGAGGGGGAGTGACTTTCAAAGGGGTCTAGCTAATATGACAAATGGTCCATCCCACGCTCTCTCCTCTCCTGGCTGTTTTGATCCATCCCCACCTGGTCCCCAGGTGTGTAAGACCACAGAATCCCATTTATGCTGCTTCTGTGGACCAGACTCATTCTGGGCTGCACACCTTAAAACAATGGCCTTATTCTTTCAGGCCTTCAAAGAGAGCTCAAAGTGTATACATAGCTGCTTCTGCTGCTGCTGGTCCACCGGAAAAATTAAAAAGTAATATGAAATCTCACAAAAGAGAGAGAGAGAGAGAGAGAGAGAGAGAGAGAGAGAGCCAAGCCCTTCCCAAATGTCTCTGCAATCTGTACCAGGATAGTGCAGTTAGTGTGAAGGTGGATTAGCTGAGCACTGAAAAGGAATATGAGCAAAATGAAAAAGTTTCATTTTGTTTTGTTTTGTTTTTCTTTGAAAACTCAAGAGTGTAAGCCTAATTGAAGATATTGCATGAATGGAAAGTTGGGATATTCTTGATTCTGTGACGGCTTGGTAAGAAAAAGCAAGTCCTAGAAAGTTTGTTCTGGCATTCGTTATCTCAGGTTTGGAACAAGGAGAGCACAATGACAGGACCTTGCACTTCTTCAGCTGAAGAGATACAGTTTTAGTGTGATTAGAAACCATAAATGGATAGAGCCGGGGTGGGCTGGACTGGCATTTCCCATCTTTGACTTTTATGGCATTCTAAAGGCTCAAGGCAAAATCTGGATACAATACCTTCAAAGTTTTCTGTTCAAAGAATGGGTAAGGGAAACAGAGAATTGTGTGTCTGAGGGGAACTGGAGACGTATCACTGTGTAGGTGTAGCTATGAAACATGAAACTCAAGAAGAAGGAAGACCAAAGCATGGATACTTTGATCCTTCTTAGAAGGGGGAACAAAATATCCATGGAAGGAGTTACAGAGACAAAGTTCGGAGCTGAGACTGAAGGAAGGACTATCCAGAGACTGCCCCACCTGGGGATCCATCCCATAAACAACCAACAAACCCAGACACTATTACAGATGCCAACAAGGTTTTGCTGACAAGACCCTGATATAGCTGTCTCCTCTGAAGCTATGCCCGTGCCTGGCACATACAGAAGTGGATGCTCACAGTCATCTATTGGATGGAACACAGGGTCCCCCAATGTAGGAGCTAGAGAAAGTACCCAAGGAGCTGACAGGGTCTGCACCCTTATAGGAGGAACAACAATATGAACTAACCAATACCCCCAGAGCTCCCTGGGACTAAACCACCAATCAAAGAAAACACATGGGGGGACTCATGAATCTAGCTGCATATGTAGCTGAGGATGGCCTATTCGGCCATCAATGGGAGGAGAGGCCCTTGGTCTTGCAAAGATTCTATGCCCCAGTATAGGAGAATGCCAGGGCCAGGAAATAGGAGTGGGTGGGTTGGTGAGCAGAAAAAGTGGGGAGGGGATAGGGGATTTTCGGAGAGGAAAATAGGAAAGGGGATAGCATTTGAAATGTAAATGAAGAAAATATCTAATAAAAATATATTATCATTTTCAAAAAACTCTTATTTGTGTTTTCATCATAGAAGAGAAGTTGCATTTTCAAATGCTGGAGGGACTTTTAGTATGCTTTTTGAAATTTCATTGTCTTTAAATAGCTAAAATTGTAAGGAGACATTAATAATAAGTGGCATGCCAAAGTATTAATTGTATAGTTTGAAAAAAATGCCTTATATCTAGGATTAATAAAAACACTCCATCATCTGGCAGAAGATTTAAAGCACCAGGTTCATTGAAAAGAGAGAAAAAATAACTTTTAAGGTGAAAGATAAAAAAAAAATAAAATCTGTGTGTGGTCCAAAAGCTTTTTTGAAAAAGAGCTTGCAGAGGTGGTGAGGGCGCCTTAATGTTTCAGAGACTCACGTGCCAGGTGTGATTAGTCATATCTACGACACAATGAGAAATGCATGAATAAGAGACATTTTAAATCACTGGTGTTTAATTCTAAGACTCTTGGGAAATATGATGAAATGCCACACTTGGTAATGTGCATTCTTAAGGAGGACTAAGAGGGCAGCAGGAAATAGTCTACTGGTTTAAAAATAGAATCACAGAGAATGCTTAGGACAACAGGTTTCCCAACCATCTGGGGCTAAACAGACAGTAGACCTCGTAGAAAGCTTAACTAAGACTATCCCACTTTCCTTGTCTCCCTGTTCAAGACTTGAATAGTGTGAACCCTGCTTGAGTTGCCTGACCTGTGACTTACATTTTCTTTTCTTATCTCCAGTTTATGACTCAGTCGTAACTTTTAATTTATAAAATAGTTGTACCTTTTAAAAAATTTAGAATTCTTGAATTTTATTTATTTTTGTTTTGTTTTCTAAATTTTTGTTTCAACTAAAATTTCTTTTTTATCCCTCCTACTTCCCCCCCCCCCCCCCGCCGATATATACATCTCCCTCTCGAATTCATGGTCTCTTATTCTTTCTTTTTTTTTTTAAATTTTGTAATTATATTTATGTACAGAAGACTTAGTCTACATTTAACCTAATTTAGTGGCGAGTTCTTTAGCTTTTGCCTTTTCCAGCTTGGCAATGCAAGCCACAGACTGAGGACCCAGGACGTTGCCTCCCCAGTGGCGACAGATCTTGTCATATCTGTCATTGTAATTGGTCCTATTAGCTTCCACCAGCTTAGCCAGAGAACCCTTGATTTCCGAGTTTACCTGTATGAAGGAAACAGTGTACATAACTTCCTCTGGACCCAGCGCCCCAGCCTGGCTTTTCCCTGATGATACAGTAGAGCACCCCCATCTTTTGACACAGGGCAGGCGGGAATCCCACCAGCTCAATAGGGTCTACATCATGGGCAATCACCACCAGCTGAGCCTTCTTGTTCTCCTCCAAGGTGGTGATTGTATTGACTCCTGCTCAGAGGACAAGTGGTCTCTTAGTTGGGAAGTCTCCTTTTCCAGAAGCTTTCTTCTTAGCACGGGCCAGTAGCCTTTGCATCTTCTCTTTCTTTGTCTCTGGCCTTTACTTGTGGGCAAGCTTAAGCAGCCGAGTAGCTGTTTGCCTGTCCAGGGCCTGGGTGAACTGGTTAATGGCAGGAGGTACTTTGAGCCGCTTATAGAGGATGGCTCTTTGTCGCTGCAGCCTGATGTAGTGGGGCCATTTGATGAAGCGTGTTAGATCTCTTTTGGGCTGGATGTCCTGCCCCATGCTGAAGTTCTTGGGCCTTTTCTCAAACAAAGGATTGACCATCTTTTTGGCTTCCTGTTTCTTGACGAAGGCAGGGGTCCAAGGCCACCTTCTTCTCCTTGGCTTTCTTTCCTTTGGATATCTTGCTCTGCTGGTGGAGAGAGACTCTTTTTCTCTATTATAGTTAGATAGATAGATAGATAGATAGATAGATAGATAGATAGATAGACTAAGCAGCCTGCTAAGTTCATTTAGTATTCCTTGTTGTATGTGTAGGATCTCAGGACTGATCACTTATTGTTGAATAACAAGTTACTGGAGTCATTCACATGAAAGCCTGATTCTCCCTCTCTCCCTTTCCATAGTTGCCTATAGTTCTTTACCTAAGCATAAGGCCCTGAGAACCCCCACTTCTACATTAGCACATTCTACATGAGTGTTCACTGCTCATGTCTTCTTTAGGCAGCCAGATTGTTGAGCTATCATAGATGTACATGTCCCGTCATTTCTAGAAGATTCAATCACTGGCTTTTACAGTCTTTTGATTCCCTTTTCCATGACGTTTCCTGAGCCTTGAGTGTAGGCTTATATTTTTCAAAACCTAGTTTTAATAAGGGTCCTTAAATGCTTTAACGTCCTTTCTAGTCCACCACCACCAGAGAGAGGTAGTGGATGTGTTAATAGAGCAAAGGAGGATGTGGACCTGTTTAGAATATATATCTTTGGAGAGAATCCAATCTGCATTGTCATAGGCCTCATAGAAGGGGAGGACTCCTAGTTCCTTCCCTCCCTTGGCAACTAACACGACATCTTCCAATACTATGAAATTTTGTCCTGGGGAAGAGGCTTTCAGGTCAGATCTAACTTGAATCTTCTGAGTCCTGTGTCTGAAGTACATAATGTTTCAGAAATAGGACTTTACCTTCAACCTCTGGAGGGCAACCAAGGTCAGCTTCAATAACCTATGGTGTCTGGGGAGTCTCTTGAACTAGCAACTAGAAAAAAGTTGTCTTATGTTAGACAGTCTATAGCTCTTTATGGGGAGCATAATCAGCTTATGTAAGGTATAGCACACACTGTTTACACATTTTGACATTGCTGTATATAAGGATATTTGTAAGTCTTCCTAAAACCGTATTTGATGAAGAAACGTTGAGCCTTTGCCACTAAAAAAGTCAGCGATAAAGACTGGAGAGGTAGCTCAGAAGGTAAGAGCACTGACTGCTCTTCCAGAGGACCTGAGTTCAGTTCCCAGAAATCCCATTGGTAACTCATGACCATCTATAAAGGGATCTGATGAATCTTCTGGTATGCAGGTATACATACAGATAGAACACTCATATACATTAAATACATAAAAAGAGATATTTATTTACTTATTCACTTTATATCCTGCTCATTGGCCTTCTCCCAGTCACCCTCTCCCACAATCCTTCCCCCATCCCCCTCTGCTTCTTCTATGAGCAGGTGTCTTCCCTGCGTACCCCTGCGGTACTGCAAGATAAACCCTCTTTATCTATCAGATGGTAGTTGGTTTCCGATATCAGCAATTGTGAAATTCTTCAATATTAACTCTAGTACTTTTCTCATAGATAAAACATGGCATTGATATACTTGGGAAGACTGAACAATTCATGAAAACAAAACAAAAAAACACACCTTTACTCTAAACTATGCATTTTTTCTCTATATATATATTTTTAAAACATACAACCATCACTTCTCATTGTCTTCAGTGCATCTTTGAATGTAAACCAAATAACCTACCATAAAAGCTTGATGCTAACACCACACCTCCTTGTGTTGAAGAAGTTCTTAAGAGAAGTCACAGTAAGCTCAGGCCAGATTTTACTGTTTGAGTCAAAAGGTAGATACTGTAACTATAAGAGAAATGTGAGAATAGTTTTACATAAAGGAACTGTTCTTTAAATCATCTGGCCATCTCACAGATGAATATCCACAGAACACACAAGACTTCATGTGTACCAACAGCTGTCATAGCATCTGTATCCTCTGAAGCATGTTCATGTCTCATCTTTCTTCCATCTAGAGACTGCCTTTTCTTCTTTTACACTCAAAACACTAGAGATGGTTTTTGTGTAAGTGCACATGACTTTTGGCTTTGTATGTAGATAATATATTATTCCATTTCCCACATATACCTTAAAGTAAGCTTCCTGTTAAACCATTCTGATATTTTTTCCTGTAATGAGCCATTAAAATTGTTTTCTTATTGATTGATTGACAAGCAAAGGATGTACCAAAAATAAAAGGTTCAAAGTAAAAAGAATCCTTCTCAGTCACCCAGGTTCCCTGACAAGATATAGCCTACATTACATATTTTGTTTGTCTTATGTGTCTTTTGTGTACATGAATGTCTGTAGACAACCTGTGTACCTGGTGCCATTGGAAGCCAAACAAGGCAGAGGATCCATGGGACTTGGGTTAGAAATTTTTGAGCTTCACCATATGGGTGTTGGGCATTGAACTGAGCTCCTCTGGAAGAGCAGCCTGAACTGAGCTCCTCTGGAAGAGCAGCCAGTGCTCTTAGCCACTGAGACTTCTCTCTAGCCCCCCTACTTTGTCTCTTGGAAATTCTTTTACATATAATTTTACACATGTAAGCAAATATGCATATTTAGTATGTCATGACTAAGCCGACCACAGGCCCTTTATATAGTTAGGAATAAACTGTGACAGTCTAGGTAGACTCTTGAATATTGACATAATGTGTCTATGAGCACTCCTGGGAAAATATGTCTCCATTCTGGACTGTGGTGTAGTAGCATTAACTTTTTCAAATGATCGTCCATAGCTTAGAATACAAACATTCATGCGCAGGAGACAAGAAAGCACTGAGGGGACTGATTTCTTTATATTCTTACCTTGGGTGTATTTTTGCACCACACTCTTACCATGTTGAGAAGACCAGCAATAGTAAAGTGACAAACACTAACTCAGCACTCATTATGAACCAGGAAATGTTAAGGGTTTGCTTTCTTCTAATGCATTTAAAATACAATATTATTAATCTGTAAGCTTAACTAAAGTGACCTTTCCTGTCTTTCTTTCTCTTTTCTTTTTTTTTTTTTTTACTTTTTTTTTTTCATTGAGAGGATTTTCTTCCTTATTTCCTTCAAGGTTTAGTCAAGAATAAAGATAGACAAGTCTACCTGTGGTGCTAAAGCTATCACTTACCTGACTTAAAATACAAATATTTATGGGGGTGTAATTTAGCTAATAAGCATGCTCATAAAGTTACTCTATTTTTCCACCAGAGGGCAATGGAAACTCATAGGCATGTCTTTGATTTTATGTGTCATAAAACATATGAATTACTATCTTTGTCTATGCAGGAGATGAAGGGTGAAAAACCTAACTCGAAATTAAAAATAACCTTATTGTTTCTACCTATTGTAAAATTAAGACATGCATAAGTAGAAAAACTTTTTAAAAAATAAAAATTGAGTAATCAATTGATCTTATAGAAATCTAAATGATTGTTAATGTTTTACTGCATATATTTTATATATTTTAAAGATGAATACATCTATAAATACCTATTCTTTTATAAAAGAAAATATTACATTTTTCTTATTTTTTCCCACAATCTGATATAGTTTATGTATGTGTCATATAAACATAAAAACACATATGCACATATTTACATCATCTTTATAATAGTTGTATACTGTTCCATTGTATAGATGTACCGCAATTTAAGCAACATTTATGGTTTAAATTTATAATTTAAAAAATTATAATTTAAAAATATAGCTTACTATAATGTTATAATTGTTCTATTTTATTGTTCATAAACTCTTACTTTGCTTTATTTATAAGTTAAACTTTATCACATGTATGTAATGTCTGTCTCTGAGTCTTCACTATATATGTATAAAACCCTTAGTGTAATGTAACCTTGAACTATTTGGCCATTTAGGCATCTGTTGGTTTCTTAGAATTATTCTCTGTGAGCATAGAGTGCTATATTAACCATATGTCTAAGCATTTGCTTAAGTTGTTAGGTAGATTCTTTAGCATCTGATAATTAAATACTCCTATGTCAAATAATATCTTTCTATAATCATTCAAATACTTTGTTGTTATTATAAATTTCTATTATTATTATAAATGAGAATCCTTTTGCTTAGTACAAAGAGTTTTCCACTTATACTCAAACTTTTATGATTTCTTCATTTGTACAGGACAGTATAGAATACGCTATGTTTCTATTGGAAAAGAGAGAAAACACAGATGGATAGTAGGTGTGTGTCAAGTGGTGTGATGAATCATAAATAGGTAATTCAATTAAGGAAAGACTCAAAAGCACATACACAGTGCACATTCTCCTTCAGGCTAAATTCCAGGGTACACTCACAAGACCACAATGTAAATCCCGACTTTGGAGCTTGGGACTGAGAGAACCTCATTGAAGATATTCAGAATCTAGAACTCTGTTCTTTGCTTCCTCCAGAGTGCTTGTTTTGTAATATGGTTCTCTACATCACATTTCTCAGGTGGTGCTCAAAATGAGCTAAATGTCAGTTATTTTGGAATTTCTAGAAGCAATCACTTAATCCTGGAAAGATGTAATACAAAATATTTTAAATTTTTATAAAATCTCTTAAGCGGGATAACACAATGACTTAGCATGTCTCAATATGCATGTGTTAGTCCCACAAGAAGGAAGTTAAGCTGGTTCACACATTGAGGGTAGTGATTTCAGCCATTCATTTATCATTCCATGGCAAGATAGACCTACTAAAACTGTGCAACATCTTTTAAAAGCAGCTCGGATTACAGGATGTTGCTAAAGCTATTTTGGTGTGTTTTGTAGTGAGTGAGTGACATTAATAAGAAATATCCTGTTGAGAGAGTTTTGTGATAGAATATTTGTCCAGCATACAGAATTCCCTGATTTGATCCCCAGCACTCAAAACAAAACTGGACAAAAAAAATGTAACCATCATCAAAACTAGATGGTATCTAATATATGAGGGCAGGAAAAAGCCCCTAGTCAGGAGATAAATTAATAAGAATAGGCTTACATGATAGAAAACTACAATTGATCAATATGCAGAGTTGTAGACTCTAGTCCAAAATAATACTTCTATAACATGAATCCTGCACCTAAAGCTAGAGGATCATTGCAGAAGAAGGGACAAGAAGAATGTAAGAGCCAAGGAACAGGAAGTTTGCTGTGAGATTGTGTCTCCTTGAGATAATGCCAACATGGCTGCCTTCCCTGCCATGACCTGAACAGGGAAGACACTACTAGACATGCTAATGTGGAAGGGTTAAAGCTAATGAGACCTCCACCATAGACAGAGAACTACAGGTAATGAATGCTAAGAACACACCAAATTGTTATTCAATATCAAATGGTCATCTCTGAAAACATAAACATACAAGTAACATCATACGGTCTCAGCGACAACAATTAAAAAGAAAGAGGAAAAGCCACAACTTTGAATGGGGGTGGAGAATACATAGGAGGGAATCAAGGGGAGGAAGTGAAGGGAGACATGATGTAATGATAGTATAATCTCAAAAAGTATATATATATAAGGAAAGAGCAGATCTAAATAAATGAAGAGTTTAGTTCAAGCTTGGGTGAGCCGCACACAGAAAAAATGATCTGTGGCCCATTAATTCATGCGTAAAAGTCTTCACACACTATACACGTTGCCAGCATCTGTGCAGAGCTCTGCTTGGGTTTTGAAAGATCCCACCACTCCTAGGGTAAATTGTTCTACTTGGTTCCCCAAACACTGTCTCAGTAATCTTTACATGGGACTCTGAATACATATTCAACAACACTCTCAAAGCTGAGAGGCCTCCAGTTTGTCCTTGGCCCCTGTCTCTCAGGCCGTCACACATGGCAGCCATACCAGGATAGCTTCTCTCTGAATCTGCAAAGAACTTATCGGGTACCGGAAGTGTGTATGGAAATGCTTTTTAAAAGAAATGCCCTGGAGTATATGTAATATTCAGAAAACTCCTTTGAAGATGCTCACTTCAAAATCTAAGCAGGGCTACTCTAAGCAAGGTATCTTTTTTTTCCATGAAATAAGAAATATTCTTTTGAGGGAAGGGGGAAGCACAGCCTGAAAGGTTTGATTAGAAGCTTTAACTCCAAGAACATCTAGAGCCAACAATTGGCAATCCCTTTGGCAACAGCAGTATTAATACATTCCATCTTGTTGTAGCAGATAGGTTTTTAAATGACAATAGAGCTCGCCATTCCATGCATTTCCAGAGGAAAAGAAACTTAAAACAAAAAGAAAGTGAGAGTTTTCCTCACCCTAGAAATGTCTGAATGCTGACTAGGGTCCTATGGGGGTATTTTGCAACCAGAGATTAGCTGTAGACATTCCTGTGACATTGCAGGGTTTTTTTTGTTTTGTTTTGTTTTGTTTTGTTTACTATTTCAAGTTTCCATAAGGCTAAAATTTCAGAATCTGAATCTAGTTTCTTCATCGCAATTTAAGCCATTATTTATTTGTTCTTAAGTGGAGTCAAATATAGTGCCAGAGTTTCAAAAGTATAAGTATTGCCAGCTACAAGGTGGAATATGAATTTCATGTGTTTTTCCATTATCTAGGACAAGAAAACATAAAACAAGAGTCGTCATTTGTAGCTGTGGCTCACTGAGTGTGCAAGTGGAGTGAGTGTTGCTGTCTTTCAAACCCAGGTCCTCCCTCCAACCCCACCTCTCTGCTAACACCCTTTCCTGGTGGGCTAGGCTCCAAAATCTCCAAAGCAAGCTTCCTGTTGCTCTCCTAACCTCTCATCTTGTTTTCCAAAGACTCTGGTTTGAGCAGGGAGGACTAAAATTGAACTAATTGTTCAACTCCTTGCCAGCCTGTTTACTAGACACGTAAATGTGGTGCATTCTTCTATGCTGAGGATACCAGGATACACTTACGATGGTCTGAGGACTAAATGAGAACCCTATTAGATGCATTCTGGGGCCTGGCACGAGGAAGAACTTGAAGAATGCTAGTTAACTACACAACTATTTTTCCCACATACGGAGGAAATGACAGTTGGATTCAGTTGGTTTCCTGTTCTTTGTTCGTCCTATGGGAAATTAGGTCCATTAAGAATATTTTTTTGCAGTTTTTGTAGAGATAAAATTCAGCTAACATCAAGCTCACCAGTTTTAAAGTGTGAAATTCAGTGATTTTATTATACTCACCATGTTGTGCAAGCATAACGTCTAATTCCAGAAGGCTTTCCTCACTCCAAAAAGAAACCTCATACACATTAAGCCATCACTCCTAATTCTTCCCATCCCTCTATTTCCTAGAAATGACTAAAAGACGTTCTGCCCCCTTGCCTATTTTAGACATCTCAAAGAAATGTAATTATGTAGTGTGTGGCCCTTTGTGTCTGCTCTTTAAACAACACGATGTCTCTGAGATTCATCCGTGGCATGGCATATATCAGTACCAAGTTAGTTTTTATACCTCAATAATATTCCATTGTATAAATATCCTTTATTGTTCCTCTCTTCATCATTTGTACATCTGGATTTCCATGCATTGGCTGTAATAAAAAATATGCTACCATGAGCATTCACATGCGAGTTTTTGTGTAAACGTATGTTTCCAATTATGATCATTAAAAATTTGTTTCCCACTATCACATGCTGACTAGAAGGGATTATTGTAATTGCCTAAAACAGACACTCGGAGGCATGGGGGGATATTAAATTTCTGTGACTTCACTCAGTGGCTTTAACTCCAGACTGGGTTGAGTTGAGTGAGTGAAAAGTTGAATTGTGATCAGTGTGAGCCCTTCCCAGGTTTGGGAGGAAATGTTACCAACAGATATACTGCAATGCTCTTAATCCGTAATTTAGGTAAAGACAAACCAAATCATGGTGAATCTGTGTGTGTGTATGTGTGTATGTGTGTGTGTGTGTGTGTGTGTGTGTGTGTGTGTGCACATGCGTGCACACATGCCCCCACACATACACACACACTTTCACATGTACTTGCAGGTGTACGTGTGTAGGCACCTGTGGAGATAAGAGGTTAAACACCCACTCAATGGCTTTAACTCCATACTGGAGTATGTTGAATTGAAAGAGCGTTGGGTAAAAATGACTTGAAGATGCTAGATGAAGAATCTGTGCAAAATCATAGGGAAGGACTAAGAAACAAGTTTCCAAGCCCAGATGCAGTGTTACAGCACTCGCTTCATATTCTGAATTTATCATTTGATAGATATAAGAATCCAGTGAAGAATTTTAAAGTCTTAGTTTCAATTCCCTCTCTGGAAGATGAAACCTCTCTTATAGCCTCATCATCTTCAGTCTCTTCACCACCTTATTTTTTGAGGCAATTTCTTTAACTGAAACTGGAGCTTGGCAGTTTGGCTAAACAGGCTGACCACAGAGACCAAAGATCTGACTGTCTTGTCACCATAGCAGTGAAGTCACACTAGTATTGGTCTTTACTGGACACTGGTGATCTGAACAGAGGTCCCCAGGCTTGCTCAGGAGGTACTTTACCAATTGAGACATCTTCTTAGCCCCTCTACAAATTATACTGTACACATAAACCATAATTATACATACAACGAGTGAATGTTTTTTTAGTAAGAGAGTATCTAGCCCTGGGCTGTCTTGCTAAGGGGCTTGCATGTAAAGTTGCCCCCTTATCTCCATAGGGGCCCTCCTGGAGCTCTCCAATCTATGACTTGGCTATTCCTCTGCACTCAGAATCTAATGCTGTCCTAAGAATATTTCACAGCCATCTCTTTGAGGAACATTATACAGTTTAGCAGTGAGTTAGAGTTTAGCAATGTGCTTCACTTCTCAGAAATAGCTCCACATTAGAGGGGGCCAAAGAGGAAGGACAATGGTGGCTGATTGTGGGTTTTACTAACCAAAGAGGGATTCATGTGCCTCCCAGCATTGGTGGTTTCTCCTATGAGAGGTGACTGCAGTTTTCCTTCTGGTGCACAATAGTTATATTTTTAGGTCTTTCCCCATTTTTCGTGAGTTTCTCAGCCACCTCTGTCCTGAAGGCTACATATTAAACCTATTACACACTACTTGAGAGATACAAAAACAAAGGCTTACTTCTCTTTAAAAATACACATTTTAAAACATTCTAAGGGTATTTTTTTAAGTATGAACATTATGCCACAAATCCCCTCCCAAAGAGATTTCTAAGAGGTTTTAATACACATTCTGTCACATGTCATGTTCTCTCTTGACATTTGATACACCTGGTTTCTGGTCTGAATTTTGGAAAAGCTGTCTTACCTCTTTAAGTTGCAGCTTTCTTAGTTTGATACCAACAACATAACAAGAATCATAATACCAGTTAACCCTGCTGAATTGTCATGAAGGCTAGCGTTAAAGGATGTTGTCCAGTGTCTAATCATTTGATCAGTGATCTGTACAGAGTGACTTCTGTGGTTGAAATTACTCACCATGAGGATAGCCCGGTGTGGATTTTTAGGATGCTACCTATCCATGGAAGTCTCATATGTCAGGGGAGTCTTTTCTAAAGCATACTCCCCACCTGTGTGCCTGAAGCAGCTGCTCTGAATGTTCATCCCACTCAATGGCTTTGTCTCCATGCTGGAGTATGTTGAGTTGAAAGAAAGTTGAGTAATAAACGACTTGAGGATGCTTGATGAAGAATCTCTGCAAAATCATATGGAAGGACCAAGAAACAAGTTTCCAAGCCCAGATGCAGTGTTAGGGCACTGGCTTCACGTTCTGAATCTATCATTTGATCAATATAATAATCTAGTGAAGAATTTTAAGGTCTTAGCTTCAGTTCCCTTTCTGGAAGATGAAACCTCCCTTACAGCTTCATGAGCATGCTTCAGGTGTATGAGTGGGAGGCCAAAGGGAATCAGGAGTAACTTAACCTTATTAAAGTGAAACAGACTTTAACTTCCCAGGGGGCAGAGGGGAAGGTGTTACTGGTTAACCTGGACCATGAGGACAAGGATTCTGCACAACCTGTGGCATAAGGCAAACAACAATGAGGAAAATGCCGGGAGCTGACTGCATTTCATAAGAACATTTGAAAAGTCTCAAAAAAAAAAGGAAAAAAGAAAGAAAAAAAGAAAAGATAAAGATAAAGAAGAAAAAGAAAAAGAAAAAGAAAAAACGAAAAAAAAAAAGAAAAAAAGAAAAAAAGACCACATCTCACCAAGGAGACGTTAGTAGCAAGAATTCACTTTCCTTCCTAGGTTCTGTGACTCACAAGTCACCTGAGCATTTTTTTTTCCCTTTAAGAAAATGGAGCAAAGAATCCATTTGAAGCTTTCTGTGCTCTGCTTTCTAAGCTTCTGAAAAGATAAATGCATCTTACCACAGGGAAAGCTTGGGAGTGAATGATTGATAAGAAAGATTATCTTGGGGGGGGGGGTTGTTTAATTGTTGTTATTATGCTGCAGGTATTTTTAAGTATATATAGCTCAGCCCATGGATGACAGGAGGTTCCAAAAATCCAAGATGGCCTTGTTTCCCTTGGGTGGGAGCCTAGAGTGTGGTGCTGCCAAAGGTTTACATTTCACAGCAGAGTGTACAGGACCTGAGAAGAAACAACGCCATGTGCAACTGCAGGCGTTCTTCTTCAGTGCAGGTATTTCTTCATTACAAATACTATTAAAGTCACATTATAGAACATTTAGAAAATAGAATATAAACATCACCTACAATCATTCCCCCAAATAACTGCTGTAAAAATCTTGCTTGTTTCCTTCTGGTGAGTCTCATTTGATATATGTTCAGTTTTCCCTGGGATTTTTTTTTTCATAACCATGACATTTAATATCCATATGATTCTTTTGTGAAATTACACGTTATTTTTTGATAAATGTCTGTGGCTACAGGCTGGAGGTTGGGGTGGAGTTCTCCATTTGAATGACTTTGAACTTAACGATGTGTTGCTCCTTAAAACAAGTAATAATGGAAATTTA
Organism: Mus minutoides; assembly: GCA_902729485.2. Taxonomy (NCBI): domain Eukaryota; kingdom Metazoa; phylum Chordata; class Mammalia; order Rodentia; family Muridae; genus Mus; species Mus minutoides. Next base: position 296,004 of record LR749861.1, read on the forward strand.
ATTTTTCAGCATCCAGAGTTGTTTGTGTTCTACCCCGAAACCACCTTTTTTTTCCAACATTTAATTCCCCCGAGGACCTCAAGGCACACAACTATGAGAAGCAACATCAAACTGACTTAGTTTCCATGCAGAGAAAAATTCTAGTGCTGAATTTTGTGAGCAAATAAAAGCTCCAGAGATTTTGTAGAGAAGTGAATAAAGGGTTGGCCCCTAACCAAACCCAACTAAGTGAATTTGGTGGTCTCAGCTGAGTTTCCAGCAAGTTTTAGCCTGCATTACAAATTCATCATGCACAATTATGTGCAATTTGGCATAATTTCCAATCCCTGCTTAGGAGAGGCCCTCTGTTTAGGGTTAAAGGAAGCATAAAAGACGTCTTGTGCCTGCGGGGGGAACAGTTCTGTAAGGTCAAGGTTGTGCTACATGTGGAAGAAGATAGGGTAGAAGTCTTGTCAAGCACAAAGAGCCTAGGAATACATGGACACTGGGCACTTACTAAACTGACCATCTCAAACTCCTTACTCTAAGACTCTGTTGGGACAAAAGGTGATAATTCCAACACAATGGTCCCAGGGATTCTCAGTTCCGTTTAGGACAGGTGAGCTGGGATTCATGGAAAATTTTTACTCATGTAACTCTGGAACTGAAAGAAGGTTGCAAAATCAGTTTAGAGGTCGTAAACGGGGGTCAGGTGGGGGTACACCTCAGACTTGATGAGGTGCCTAATATGCTGGAACAAATATATTATGGATCTCTAGAAATCGCAAATATGTCTAGTGTTGCACTAACACAGAATAATTGCTTGATTGAATAAAGGCCAACTCAGGAAATGAAAATTGTAACAATTAACTTTTTCATTCCATGCTCCACTCCTCTTACATTTCATATCTTCAGGTTGGATGTGTTTTAATTATTTAGAGGGGCTTTACTGAATAGCAAAACATTCTTTGTTTCACCTTTGGGTTCTGTAAAAGTTGGCATTTTGCTGAAAGCTTTCTGTGTTAACACTAAATGAGTAGATTTCTAGACATATTTCAGAATTTATATTCAGAAAATAAGGCCATCTTTTGTCACTTATAGGTAATGTGGAGAGCAAGGGAAAGGCAAGCCCAGCTCTAGTACTGGTTAATATGGCATTATTTCCTTCCCTTAGTGAGTCCTAGACGAGTGCTTAAGCTCATCAAACTACTGAGACTAGAGCTCCCTCCTGGTTAAATATAGCCCCAAATAACCTCTAGTTATTGAATTTTCAGTTACTGAAATTTAAAGAATGGGAAGCACCAAACTCCTGATGATGTAATAGAGTGAAAGAATCCAACCAAGCAGCCAAAGGACAAAGCTCTGAATAAGCACTATGTGGGCATTTCCGTTTCTTCCAGGAATGTCTGAGATGGATGTGAAACAGATTGTCCTTCTAATTGTGAATAAAAAAAGGACTCCTTTGAGCTAAGGTGCTGTTGGCTGGTAATGGAACCCTCCCTATTCTCCCTATGGCAGAGAGTGGCACTGAGGCCCAAGCAACTGACAATGAGACCAAGAATATCCTGAGACAGTTGGGGAAGTGAGAACAGTCATCATTTCCTTCAGCAGAAACAGGATGTCTTTTTGTGCAGATGGGGTGTCCACTGAGGGACCCTCTGCTCCCACTAAGTCACATGGCCAGCATTCTGTCACAAATCCTTTCTGATGGTTAATGTGATCCTTTGGGATGTGATCTAAAAGCAAAGCAACCATAAACTCCATTGTTCAGGCGATTGCGTTTCTTATTTGCCTCTACTAGCTGACCAAGATATACAAGATTTAATTAACTCTTTGGAGGACTGTGTGGAAAGAGCTTTAAGGTTAGAAGCCAGATGATTGTTCAGTTTGACTTTGCCTCCTTTAAGCTAGGTGACCTTGAGCTAAATTACTTAGCTTTCTGTGGTTTGCTTTACTCGCTCTGAAAACAGGAATCGAATCCTCACATTTTTAGAAAGGAATGATCATGAGCCACTTAACGCAGGACATGGCCCATAGCTGCAGGTAACACGGATCCTCTTGGCAGTCTGTCTCTGAGACAAGTAGGGTAACATGCACCACGTTCTTCTGATCAATGTTTTAAGATTTAGAGAATCACACCTGAGGGCTTTCTCCTTCTAATGCGCCCTCAATTATAACTTCACTGCTTTGGTTCAAGAACAGCACAGAAGAGAAGAGAAAAAAATTTAAAGGAAGAAGTGATGGACTATGGAAAGAAAGACAAAAAGATTACCACGGGCTTTGTGGAAGCCATAGACGAAGGAGGAAGAGAACTAATTTCCACTGGAAATAGAAAGGAAGCCCAATCCTTCGCAATGCACTCTGAAATTCTAGATAGAGAACAAGGGAGAGACTTGTTCTCTATCCGGATAGAGAACAAGGAGTACTAATGTTGAGTTTCAATACTTGGCTAAGTCTGAAGTTAAAAGAAACTCTTAGAGGTTAAGACTGAAGAGAAAGTATAAATCCAGAGCATGGGCTGAAGGCATCTTGAAGCTGGGCTTGCCAGGTACCTCATGAGCAAGAGACAAAGCCAGGGAGCCAGGGGAGAGCTGGGAGACTCCAACAAAACAGTGAGGAAGTGAGCGGCGAGGAAGCCTCCTGGCAGAGGGATGTCTTGTCCTTCCTGTGCTGCTCACCTCGACTCTTCAGATATGGGACACCAAACAATAACTCGGTAACAACTTAGAATCTATGTTGTTAATGCCGCAGGAATAACAATAAAACACACACACACTGAGAACAACTCTATTCTCTTCTGATTTTGTAATCCCTGGCTTTGATTCTCAGGAACTACAAGGAGCATGAGTTCTCAACAAAACTCAGTAAATCTATGGAAGCCATTATGAAATATGATCAGCAGTAATAATAAGCTATATATAGTGGATGTTCAAACAAAATTCAGAAATTATCATACAGAATAGCATGGTGATAGTCTGTGGTACCCACTATACTCTAGCTAGGCTCTGACATACACTCTTGTGGAAAAGTAGAGGTATAGTCACAATTTTGTCTATGGCTTTAAACTAAAAGCCATCAACAGAAGGCTGTTGTGTAAAGGATGTAAGTAAAGTCTCCTCTATCAATATGATGTTAGGGCTCATAACCTTAGAGAAATGTAGGCCTGCTTATCAATACAGCTATATCCTAAAACACCAAGGAAGAAGGCATATAAGAGATGCCTACATTAGGGATGTTTCCAACACTCTCAAGTTCAAAGGCATCATGTTGTTAGGGAGCACATTCAGATATAGTATTGAATATAAAAAATTGGCCCACTAGTTGACACAAAATTCATTATAGTGGAAATCACATAATATAGAGAAAAATATTGTTTATGGGGTTGTGAGGTCCAGGGAGGCACAGAGGAAGTCATAGCTCAAAAACTACAACCAATAATAACAAATACAATAGTAATTAAATAAAAATGACAAGACCAAAAGAGTGTTCATTTAAGCCATGCCGGATGGCTTATGCAGATAACCTTGAATTCAAAAGGAATTCAGAAGGCTACTGAGGCAGTAGCATTGCCATGAGTTAATAATTAGCTTGGCCTACATATGAGTTCAGAACTATTTGGGGCTATATGAGAAAACCCCATCTCAAAAAAGCAAAGCAAAAAGTGATTGTTTAGAATGGGTTAGATTAGAAGGAAATGTTGGGGGTGTTAAAACAGAAAAGGAAAACACATGTGGGAAACAAAACGAAGAATAGGGTGCTAAGTTCTGCTGTCTATTTTGAATACAATCTCCTTGTGACGTGCTCTTGACAGATGGTAATGATGATGTAATCTACTTTCCATTTATTTTGGGCTACTAGAGTGATGTTTTCTGAATGGAACCAAGTAAGAAAACAAGGGCGATTAAACTTATATGACTTTCACAACCTTTCTGTTTTGCTTTTGTTTGAATTTGATTTTCATGATAAAAAAGAAAAAAAAAAAAAAAAAGCCAAGCCTCTGGTAGCCAGCTTCTGTCCATGTGGGGAAGTCATGATCAGGCCTCCTCGTGTCTCTCTCCTACTTCTGTCCCAAACACTAAGGTTCTCATCCATTTCTGAGCATCATTGTCAAACATAGCTTACTCATTGCTGAGACACCAACCACTCTAGGTGGAAAACATGGAAATGGATCAATGTTTTACCATACTCGTTCTGACCAAGGGACTCCTCCCCATCAAAATAGTGATACTGCCTGAAATGTTCCTTTACTTTCTCTTATTTAACCTCTACTTATGCTTTTCAGTTTATGACACATGATCATTTAGTTAGTGGAATTAAAGTACCTTCAAACAACCCCCCCTAGAGTTGAGGACCGAACCCAAAGCCTTGCACTTGCTAGGCAAGCGCTCTACCCTGATCCAAATCTCCAACCCCCTCAAACAATCTTTCAAAGGATAACACATGCACATTTTCTGTAATACTCTAATGTGCATGTAAATGATTTAATGATCAGCCTCAAGGTACCATCTCCTGTTGTTCAAATGACTTTTCATATGCATTCTTTTTTCTAAGATTTATTTTATTTTCATGTGTGTGTATCTGTGGGAATGTATGTGAGAGATCCTGAGAAGGTCAGAAAATAAACCAGATTTCCAGAGCAGGAGTTGCAGGTGTTTGTGAACCATTGAACATGGATGTTGGGGTCAGACCTCTGGTCCTCATGATAGAGCAGGAAGAGCTCTTAACAGCCAAGTCATCTCCCCATCTCTTTCCACAGCAATTCCTATTCCTCTGAGTAACACCCTGAGCTAGTGATGTCATTATCCTTGTTCAGAACAGGAGTGGGAATAGAAGCAAGAAAGAAATCAAATTATTTTCTTAGGTACCAAATGAGACAATTAGTATCTGAGCCAGGATTTCAGTTCAGATGATAGTTGGATGGGCAGGGGACTGGGTGGGCAGGCAGGCGTTCCCAGATATGGCAGAGTACTTTTAACAGGTGGAGATCTATTACTTAAATGGGTCACACAGATCCATCCCTGCCTCAGGATATGAAATTTCAGTTATTTCAAATGAGCACCACACAGTTGTCATCATAAATATTACTACAATCAGCTTTTGTCCCTGTGAGATCCCAGACACTGAGCCACCAACCTGGCAGCATACATGAGCTAGTCTGAGGATCCCAGCACAGATGGACTGCCTGGTCTAGCCTTAGTGAGAGAAAAATGTGTCTAATCCTCAAGAGACTTGACGCCCCAGGGAGTGGGGGAGGTCTTGTAGGGGAGGCATCCTCTTGGAGACAGGGGGAGGAGGAATGGGATGAGGAACTATGGGAGGGATACCAGGAGGCAACAGCTGGATTGTAAACAAAACAAAAAAGAAAACTAACAACAACAAAAACAAAAAAACCAATAAGCTTTGTGTCATAGAGATGCTTCCAAGTTAGCCCATAGGAAGGACTCCTGCTGCAGCTGATTACTGTGATCCAAAAGTATACCCTTGCCAAAGACCTGCAACCTACATCCAGGGCAAAGGAGACTAGAATTCACTCATTGCATAAGCACAGAGTGTGTACACTTTTATGCATGTTGTATCAAGACAGATCCAAATCCCACTGCTTTGTGAGAAAATGTTGAGACTCTGAGAGGTTAAGGATATGTTTAGTAACTCAGCAGTCGGTTAACCATGGCAGGATTGGAAGCAGAATCCTCTCCCTCCACAGTGTGTTTGCACACAGTGTGTCTGCAGTCTTTCTGTTCACTTCTTGTCTTCGCTTCTGAAACACTAGTTTTAGTTGAGCATTCACAACTGTGGTGAGGCTGTGATCATTATTAGTGGTGGTGACTCAGTTGGATTTTATAAAGGATCACTGAATAAACCCATGCAACAGTCAGCAGTCATCTCAAGAACATTTTTTTGTGTGTGTGTGTGCAGACATAATAAAATTACAGGCATCAAGTGCTTAACTACTTACATTCAAGCACTAAGGAGTACTACTACCTGGTCCAAGATTTTACAAGGAAAGTATAAATCATAGTATTTCATTGATAGTCTAAACTGCATATCTTCCTTATTTTTGACTCTTGATTAATATTGTTTACATGCAAAATAAGAATTGTATTCTGGAATGAATATTCTTCATTTGCAAAAAGCTGTCTACATATAGCAATGTAAAAAACAGAGCTAAGTAATAACCCAGTAATGCTACTGAAGTAATATAGAAACTGAGCAGTTAAGTGTAGTTTATATATAAAAGACGGATTTGCTAAATTTAACAATTTTAAGGGAGAAGTCATACTTTTAGGAAAAGTTTATAGTCTGTGTATAAGTGGCACTAGATGTAATATAGGTTCTGGAATCAGAATGTCTGGGTGGAGCTCAGTTAGTGCTATTAACAGACACACTGTGTGCAGACACACTGTGGAGGGAGATGATTCTGCTCCCAATCCTGCCATGGTTAACCGACTGCCGAACCAATATTGGCACTGCCTTCGTTTTATTAATTAATACATATCTAAACAATATATTCTCTTTGGGGTTATGTGTGTACATCTATTTCTTCATATGTGCCATAAAAACTTTATTGAAAGAGAATGAAACTCTCTCATGTTCAATTCTGCAACGTCAGAACTAAACTGAACACAGTTTTGTAACTTGTTAGGCACAGATGAATACAGATGTTCTTGTTTTTTCAAGATAGAGAATTGAGAAATCCTAATCTCAACTGATCTTCTCAAGCCATAAATTTATATGTGGGTTCAACAAAATATTTGGATGAAAATACTCTAAATAGTGGCAGCTACATTTAGACGTTGTTCCAATTGTCATGAGGCAATTCTTTGCAAACCATTGTTTAAGAGAATAATTGATTTGGTAGGAATTACTACCAAATGCTTCCTATCCAATGCTTTTTTATTTGCTATCCTATCCTGAATAACACCATTTCTAAATTTGTAAGATTAGTTCTCAGTTTAAGCAATGCTTGGTTATAGTAGAATAAGATGTCTGGGAGACATAATGATAAAATATTTATTCATGTTTTGATGCTTTGCATTTCCAGCATCAGAAGTGTACATGCATTATCCATTTGGACCTTCTTTTAAAAAAAAGATTGATGTTTGTTTATTGATATAAAGCTATCATAGATATCATGAATTCCATCGCTAGAATAATAACTGTGCGATTATGTACCAAACCTCTGTCTCCTGCAGTGGGTATTTTAATAAGGGTGGGGTGCATCTCAAACTTATATCACATTGCAAACAGAACATATTGCCAAACCTTAAAAACACACTAAGCACAAGGCTTTCCCTCTTAATGGAATTTTATATTTTTTTGAGTTGTTACTCTTAGATTTACTGGGTATTTTTATTTACTTTATAAATATATGTTTGCTAAAGCATAATAGTCTGATTATCCTGCTAGATTTAGGTAATTCTTTGAACATATGTTGTTAGACACAGAAGGATAATAAAGTTATATTTAAAAGGGTTTTAAAACTGTGAAATACACATCACTATAAAGTTTATCAGTTCTCTTTTATGTTCTGAATTTGGAAGACATATTTCACAATCATAAATAAATGTGGGTATTAAGATTTGAGAAGGCAAGGCTTATTCTGGTTTAGAATATCTCTCTGGAGCCAGATACGGTTTTGATAAAACCCAGAACTTACAGGGTAGATATATTATATAAATAAAACTCTTTCTCCCCCACAAGGACTTTGGCTTCAGCTCCGATATCAGACCTGTGATCATTCACGCTGGTTCTCACCACTGGACACGACACCAGGGATGTAGCTTCAAGTAAATGAACAACGGTAGCTTTCTGTGCATTTTTGAAATGGGAACTTTTATTTAATACAAGATTAGACTGAGACAGCAGTTACCTAAAAACCAAATGGGAATCTGCTAGCTACAATTTTCTTTGACAGGGTTAGGGAAAAATACCTGGTGGCAAAATACAACCTCTTTGTTATATGACCTATTGCTTTATTACGTGAATAATAACGGGGATAAATAGCTTATTACCACTAGATTCTTTGTTTTCTTTTTACTTTAGAGTTTTAACCCTGCTCCTCCACCTCCTTCCATTGCTACCCTCTCCACCCTCACCTCTCTATCTGCACAACTTTGTAAAGTAACAAAGACTGCTCGATAAACACCTCATTTGATCATCGTAACCACCTTATGGAAGGGAAGAAATTACCTGGTTTTACATGAGGAAAACTAGAAAAAGGAACTGCAGTCTGACCCCAGCCAGAGATCTTAATATGAAGTCTTCAGAGTGTTAGTTCATGTCCTTTCCATTACCACACAACCATATCCCCAATTTCATAAGACCAGCCCTATAAAAGTCCATCGTCACCATGATCTATCATCAAGGTCTTTGGGTCAGCTGTTAATTGAAGGGTTGCTGCCATCTGCCATGGGCATCTTATAGTACTGAGGGGTTTGGTTACATGTAGGTTTCTCAAAAATACTTGCTTTATGAATGCCTAACCCTACTTCCTCATTCCACATTGAAATATGGGACAAATCATAATAAAAATAAAACCATCACAAAAATAACATTAAAATAAGACAAAGCAGAAAACTAGGGGCCTGTCTCTCCCACCTCCTATTCCTAGTGCTGAAGATGTGGATACATTACAGTCATGATCCTTTCTAGGCCAGGGGTAATTTCTACCATGTGAATGAGGCTGGTGGAGAGAGCTGATGGTTAGGAAGATCCTTTATTTTCTTGAACTTGCTGCCATGACTATAAAAATTACAGGATTGACTTGGATTATTTCTAGATTCCCTTTCTATCCAACTCAAAGATTCAATTTCTTTTACTTGAGTTCTCAGTATACAAAAATTTGGTCATTAATCTCTGTGCTGTAAAGTGAACTCTGAGTTAACTGACCCAGCTGACATTGGGGGGAATTTATTTTTGATTAAGCACTGGCCAAAGCTTTTTATTTTTACTATGAGATTATGTGAAACTTAAACTAGTATAAACCCACAAAAATGTATCATCATTTAATAAAATCATCTAATATTTTTTATAAATTTCTTCACCCTCTTGAGATGACAATGGGGAAGTTTGTACCTGTGATAAGTAATTGATTCACCTTTGTGTTTTTTAAAGTCCTTTGGGATTTTTTTCTCATTTCATTCCCAAGATGGCATCTGAGTATGGGGTACTTGGCTCTCTCTCCCTCTGGAGTTAACAGAGAGTCTATAATTCACTAATATGTCTCTTGGGCTCATAGTCTACTCTATACATAAATATTTATTTAATTTATGTATATGGGTATTTATATTCATGCATGGATGTGTATGTGACTGTGTGTGTGTGTGTGTGTGTGTGTGTGTGTGTGTGTGTGTGTGTGTGAGCATGTACTACGTGTGTATGTGTAGTACCACCAAACCCAGAAAAGTGAAACACATTCTGTGATGGTTTGAATAAGAACAACCTCATGTCTCCCATAAGGTCATATATTTGAATGGTTCCTAGTTATTGAACTATTAGGGAAGGACGAGGAAGTGTGGTCTTGTTGGAGGATGTGTGTAACTGAAGATGGGCTTTCATGTTCCTAAGGCCTATGTAAGACCCTGTTCCTGTATATGGGTCAGATGTAAGCTCTCAGATACTGCTCAACACCATGCCTGCCTGTTACCATGCTCCTCACCATAATAGTCATGGACTCACCCTTCGAAACAGTATGCAAGTCCCCAAGTAAATGCTTTCCTTTATAAGTTGCTTTGATCAGAATCATGGTGTCTCTATGTAGCAATAAGTAGAACACTAACAAAGACATATCTTATGGAACTGAAATTGCAAACATGCAGTCATCATGCAGGTGCAGGAGATCAAACCAGGTCCTCTGCAAGAACAACTGCTGAACTACATCACTACACCATCCCCCCACCCTCATCCATCTACACTTTTTCACAATTATGCATTCTTAGGTACTATCAACAGACTCCTCTAAAATCAAGGGAGACTTTGGAGATTAATTCAGCACCTATCTCTACCACACCAAAAATCTGCCTCTGGTGCAGCCATCCCCAACTAGTCCAAGGAAAGCACTGTGATGTAATTCCTACTGAAGTCCCCAAGTTACCGCAGGTAGACTCCATCCTTTTTATCCTTTCTTGTTACTCATGACAATATATCTAGGATTTTTACGAGCGTAGAACAAGAACAGGGTAGAAGAGCTAATGTCATGTGTCTTTCAACTTGTGTCCCCTCTGTACTGAATCCTCAGTGTCTCCTGACCATGAAAGGGATGGCAGTAGCTAGCATGTGTTGGGGAAGTATTGTAGACTAGGAGCTATGGAGGGGTTTTTCCATATGGGGAGCCATTTCACCTTGGAATGTTTCAGTTTCCCTTTGACATGGACTCTACTAGTGTTTTTCTTCCTTGGTTGTAACTATTTGTCACCCAAGGAAAATGTACACATAGATAATGGGCCTCATTCAAGGAAATTCTGATTTAATTGGAATTTAGTACAAACTGAGCCCAGGAAAAAATGTTAAAGGTCTCTATGTAATTCCGTGTGATCCAAGCTCCATTCATCACTGCCCTTTCATCTTCCTTCTTGATAGGGATCATCATTTACCTCAGGACTTCCCTGAACCTTCATGAAAAGAAGCAACTCAAGTAGACAAGTAAAGAGATGACCAAGAGATGTGACAGTGTATGAGTGACTGCATATCTTATTTTATAAATATTAATTAAGAAATACTAAAAATTTTAACCATAGATTAAGAAAAAGTAAAAAAATTTCAAACACAGATAAGAAGTATGAAACCTTGATGAAGACCAGTGGTCTGGTTGGACCTCAATGGGAGAGGATATGGTTAGTCTTACTGGGAATGGATGTCCCAGCAAGGAGTGGTACCCAAGGAGGGCTTCCCATTCTCTGAGGAGAAAGGGAAGGGAAAGTAGGGGAAGGACTTATAAGGGTTAGACTGGGACTGGGAGGGGGCTGTGGGCAGGATGTAAACTGAATAAATTAATGAGGAAAAAAAGACCAGCGGTCTAAAGCTGGATTATATTGTTTCAAATCATGCAAATCATTGCCCTGTGGGCCTAAACAAATCACTTCACTGCTCACTGCATTTGTAATCTATGAAACAGGATGGTAACTACAACCTGGTATCTGTTACTAGGATGATGTGAGTTAAGGCATGTCACACATACACTGCCAGACACCTTAGTAGCCAGCTGCATACACATAAATATTTGATTTTATCCTAATGGAATGATGACTATTTCATCATCTGACATTTTTGAAGTCTCTGTGCTTACCAAACAATAACTTTATAAAACTTTAAACTACTGTTTTGGGTTCTTTGTTTTTGTTCTTGAGACCAACTCACTCTGGTAAAACCTAGGTTAGATTCAAGTTTGCATGGCTCGTGTCTGCTGCTGGGATTCTAGGCATGTGGCAACATGTCCAATTCTGTTTTGCCTTCATTAACTATGTTAGTAGAGATATGGGACTTTCTATGTCTAAATGTTTCAGGTAGGTGCCTGAATTGGGGTGACAGAATGAAGTGTAAAGAGGGATTATCGTCAGAAATCTGTTTGTAAAGGCCTGGTATGAGCGGCCATTGGAGCCACACATCTATCTTTCTTGACACAAGGCAAGATGAACTATAAGGGTGATAATGAGGCTTGGCCTCTGACTTCACAAAGGCCAGCCAATGGGACGTGTGGCTATACCAGACCCATTCCTAGCAGAAAGCAACTTCCTCTTTCTTAGACCTCCCCTTCTGGGAAAAATAGTGCTGTGGGAAAATGAGAGAAGATAAGAATGGTAGCTTGCATTTACTTTCATCTTGCATATTTACAATACTCTGCAAAGCCATTAGATTGAAACGAACCTTCTAATAAACTGCTTTTGACCTAGGCAATGATTATTGATCAGACTAAAATCCACAGACTGCTACCTGACTATGAAAGGGAGGGGTGCGTGTGAGGCTCAGGTGTCTGGCACATGGTCAACAATAATCCGCTATTGTGAACTGTTCTTCAGAAGTGCAGTACAGGCAGAGGATAAAGACATGCTTCATGACTTTCAGCATGAGAGGCTCTAGAGTTGAAGCATTGGGGGGAAATGCTATTTCATTTTTATAAAAATGGGGGACAGCAATATAATGCTATAGAAACTATTTTTTAACACATTGATATTCTCCCATCTTGTGCTACATTAAACACAGTATATCCAACCTAGTTAGGGTGATACTTCTCAGATGACAACAAAGTAAGTCCAAATCATCTCCCAGTCAATATCCTGTTTCTCATACTGATTCTTATTTAGAGGCAGGCACCCTTCTTCACCTCTCATTTCAGCCTTTCCTCCTCCTCTTCCTCCTCCTCTTCCTCCTCCTCTTCCTCTTCTTCCTCTTCCTCCTCCTCCTCCCTTTTCCTCTCTCCTGCACCTGCTTTAATTATTTGCTGTGTACATTACTTTCAGTCTTTTTTTTTTTAACTTTCAAAGTCTTTAACCTTCACATTTCAGTGACACATACTGTGGTACCTGATGACATGTTTATATTATATAATGATCAAATCTGAGCAAATAACATGTCTAGCTCTTTAAATTTTACATCTCTTTGGTGACATGACCAGAACTCCTCTCTAATAGCTATTCTGAGATATACAATGAAATCTCTTTCACTTAAGTAAACCCTTCATTTACTTTGTCTTTCTGAGTCTCCCTGACGAATCCATGTACAGAGACTTCCTACCATCACAAAAGCCAGTGAAATCAAGGCAAGCTGAGTGGCAAAGCAGATTGATAGAGTAGGGTTGTTTAAGACCAGAGAGGAGAGTTAAGCAGATGGCAGAAGCAATAGCACACAGTAAACATCCCTCTCTAAAACAAAGAATGGGTTCATAGAAGTAGGCAATCTGACCAAAGCCAGGAGGAAGGCAAACATCAAAGCCTGGAGCTCCATGCCTAGTGTCTGGAGCAGCAGCAGCCCCACCCCTGTAGATCTGTAGATCAGCAGCACACATGGCTTCTTTCTTAGACTAGATTCGACCTATGCCTTTAGATGCCCTTGTTAGATATTCCCTGGTTCTCCAACATTCTTGGCTGTCCATTTCAACCGAGCCTTTCTAGGTTACTTCAGTGGCCTCTTGGGGTCTCTTTCAGGCTATCTAATCCTTCAGTAAATTATTTGGCTTTAGCGGCTAACCTCCACATTGTGACACATATACACACACACACAACACACACACACACACACACACACACACACACACACACACAAACACACAAGATCTTGAAACAAGGAAAGCAAAAGCTATCATTTCTATTGAGGTCCTGTAGTAAGAACTACTAGACTAGGCCAAACCAAAATGGAGTCGCTTCTGCTAAATGTCAGATAAGCAAATTGAAACTTTAAGGAATCAGATGATCTCTGGACAGATCAGTATTTCCTGAATACAGGAGACTTAAATCTACCAAAGTCACTGTAATCAAGTGTCCTTATACATGTCTAGGAAAACACTCTGCAGTAGCCTTCCATTAGCCAATCAGCTTTAGCCAGTTGTTCTGGTTTCCTACATGCCGAATATTGTTCAGTGCTCTCTTATTCTAGTTCGTGAACTGAAGGCTGCCCTGACTCATGAATATCAGATGAAAGCCAGTTTTATTAATAATTAAAGTAGTTGTAGCTTTGGGTTTTTGTTTTGTTTTTATTTTGTGAGCTGTTGTTGCTATGACAATGGAGGTGAATTTATTTTGTTGTTGTTGTTTGCTGTTTTGATTTTGGTTTTCTGGGTTGTTGCTGATGTTATTGTTGTTATGACAAATGGAGATGAGTTTGAAGTCCAAGTAAAATGTGCAGAAGAGTAAAGGAAGCTGCCAGGGTTATCAAAGAATTCCCAGCTACCTGTGAAGTTAAGAATCTATGAAAAGAGAAAGTGGTTTTATAAGGGGCCAGGAGATAAGAAAGTAGATGGTGATTCCCATGGGATGAAGGCAGTGCAGACCGGGACTGTGTCAGGGAACAAATTCGAGACGGCTGCATAGAGGTGCACATGTGAGGGAGGTGAAGAGATGGGCGGTGTTTCCCATCTGTGTGTTCTTAGTCCATTTCCTTTACTCTGTCATCCCTCGGGGGTTACGGGCTTTTACTAAAGTCTCTCTTCCTGCTTTGCTGTCCCATGGGCATAAGAAATAAAGCAAGCACTGAATGGGACAGTTGAACTTTGGGACCCTGAGCTGTTAAAATAAGAAATGCCGAGTGCTTTCCTGCTCTCTCTTCCTTCCAGCCTTTCTTCATGATGTCCTCTTTCCATTCCGTGTCCATATTTCTTCATCTGTTTTAACTATTTTAAGATGTTTTCCCTATTTATCTCCATCACCTTGCCTGTATAGGCTATATGTGCTCTGTTTTACATAACTTGTTGATTAAGGGTTCAGAAAGACGATTATGGGACAGGGTGGGTTACAGAAGAAAAGCTCTGAAGACACCGGCTAAATGAGGGACTGGAAGGCTGTGCACAAAAGTAAAATTGGTAAACCATAAATGATAAGCTAGGCAATGCAAAATGAACAAATGGTGTTGGATAACTGTTGAAATACAAACTGTCCAGGAGATAAAGGACCCATAAAATCAAGGGATAGATGTCTATCTTTTACATGGGTATTACAAGGCAGCTGGCACTTTGTATCCCTTCGTTCTCCTCCAACCAATAACTGAAGCATTTATTTTAAAGTTATAAATAATCCTTTACTTGTTGATGTTGCTTTCCTGGCCATTCCATCTGGGAGAAGAACATAAAACGTAGCTACCTACCGTGAAGCAAAGAGCAGCTTAATGAAAAACTTTGGGAAGGAAGAAAGTGCACTTTTTTTCATAAATAAACTTCTAAATGACTCAACCAATCTGGAGAGCTCACATTTTACATATTAGACCTTTTTAAAAAAAAATCTCATGTTTTTCTCATTAAGGCTGAATTCACCTCCACTTTTCTCTCCACATTATTCTCATTTACTACTCTGTTTCAGGTGAACACAAGCCTCAGAACGGTGGTAGCATGAGCTGTGACCCATTGGAGACAGGGGAGGTGGGGGCGGAGGAATTGGTCTATGCATTAAGGAGAACCCTCTATCTCAGAAAAGCCCTAACTGGACTTGCAGAAAAACCCAGGTGTGCTGCCCTGGTCCCTCCAGTCCACTTCCTTTGTCCCATAAGGTGTGCTAGTGTATGAGAGATGTGGGGTTTCTCTGGACTGTTCAATTGTCCTTCTGACCACACTCATGCAATTGGAATGCATGTGAGTGGGTGGTGATTCAACAGGAGACATCATAGTGTTCATAGGCTTAACTCTACAAAATTGAACACTGAATTTCCCATGACTAAACTCAACTTAAGCTTGGCTATCTGACCCAAGGCAAGCAGACTTTCTTCATGTAACTGGTAGTAAAGGTTGAAAATTATGGGGAGGAACTTTTAAGTCTAATCCATAGGCTATTATTCTCCAATCCCCTTCATCTTGTTCCTGAAGTTTAAAGATTAACTTTGTTCCTGGGGAGAAAAATCAGTAACTCTTACACCTTTTAAAGGATGTAATAGCAGTATCCATAGCTAGCATTTATTATGTGCTTACTTTATACCAGGTATTGTTAAGAATTTTATATTTCAGTTTTTGAAGGACTTTTGAGGCAGATATTAATAATTCAGTTTAATAAGTTATAAAGCAAAATCCTGCAAAAATGAGAGGTCTATCTAACACTCAAATGCTTGTTCAAGTAGGAACTTGAAATCAGGGTATTCTTGTTCTTGTTCTTCTTTCCTCTCTCTCTCTCTCTCTCTCTCTCTCTCTCTCTCTCTCTCTCTCTCTCATGTTTGTGTGTGTGTGTGTGTGTGTGTGTGTGTGTGTGTGTGTGTGTATGTACGTGTGCATAGCTTGGTAATTGGAGAGTATAGAGAAGAAGGCATTATCTTACAGAGGGTGAGAGGCCTCCTGTGAGAGATGTGCAGAGTCTGGTACTCACAATTAATGAAGTGTCAAGATATCATCCAATGGACCTGCAAAGAGGAAGGGAAAGAAAACAAATTCCTCTTAAAATAATGAAAAGTATACATTATAGGGTTTTCAAATGGTTAAAAGGATTAAAATAATGTCATTTCCAGAGGAAAAATAGAACTGAAGAATATCATATTAAGCAAAATAAGCCAAATGCAGAAAGGCAAGAATCACATATTTTCTTTCATATGTAAACTTAAAACAAATGGAGGATTTTCAGGGAAAGAAAAGTACCAGGGACTTGGAGGTGGGGAATGGAAGATGGAAAGAGAGGTCAGAGGAAAGGTGACCATAAGCAGGCCAGGGTATATGTGAGTGTTGCAGTAAAACTTACAAATCTGTACAATTAGCATGTATTAATATTAAAAACAATAAACTAGTGTATGTCACTGAAATCTCATTTTGAGCAAAAGACAGAAAATTGGACTTTGACACCTAACATTCTCCTGGTAAATTAATTCACCATCATGAGTATTAAGGGCTATTTTAAAGACAGCAAAAGGACTACTGAAAAGAATATTAAACTTTGCCCTTCCTTTCTGTAATCTATAACATACAGCTCATAGGGAGCCCAGCGAGATATTCTTATGCTGTATCTAGGTTGCCTGTTGAGGACTTCTACACAAGCACAACCAATTATGAGTGTAGTTTTGCTAAAAACCTATGCAGATGACGTGTCACTTGCTGTGCCTGGAGAAGAGCCTTGGAAAGTGGCCACCTTTGCAAGCTAAGCATTTGCTGTGACCAGAGACACGCTTGCGAGGCTGACAGATGCAGAGCAGCGCTTGGAGTCTCAGCATAGATCGTCTGGTCTGTAGGAAGGTGAGGAATATCGCCTTTTGCTCATGTGATTCTGCAAGCGTCCACACTGCCAACCGCAGAGCACTCTGCCATCTCTCTCAGCCTCATTGTGTGCGGTCTGCAACATCAGAATTGTTCAGAAATCTTAATTTTGCCAGAATCCTGGCAGGAGAGGGTTCTAATTCTGAAGTACTCATCTAAATTTAGTTGCTTTGTCTTTTGACTGTGGTTCGGTGACCTTTATTGGACCTCGTTTTCTCTTCTTTTTTGAAATAGAGAACTATTTGAGCTTGTGAGGAGTGGGTGGAATGTTGGTTTTGGAGGCTTCCTGCAGGCACGTGACCCTGCTGTAGAGCAAGAAAAGAAATGTAGAGATCTCCAAAGAAACAAAAAAAGCCATAAAATGCAGAGCCATGTAGCAGGATTAATGTAGGTTAACAGTAGAAAAGTGACCTGGATTTCAGGTGTGTGCATCTGAATCAATTATACAGTGAAGAAACATTAAATGAAAAAAAAAATTAGGCTGCCAATGTAGTGGCCAATTTTAAATATGGAAATGGTCTTTGTTCTTCCTCGTGTATCTGCTAGAGCAGTTGCCTACCTACACTGTTTTCAACTCTGGAAAGGAGGTAAAGGAAACATGGACACCCTAGAATGAAGACTTTTTCCTTTAAGTACAACATGACTAAAGGCTTGAGAATCTGAAGTTCATTTGTAAAAGGTGGACTCGGGCTTAAGAAATATTTCTCTGATTAGCCAGCTGAGCACAGAGATCTGCCAAACCAGCCCAGACTAGAACAGTCCCAGCAGACTCAAGAATCAG
Organism: Mus minutoides; assembly: GCA_902729485.2. Classification (NCBI taxonomy): domain Eukaryota; kingdom Metazoa; phylum Chordata; class Mammalia; order Rodentia; family Muridae; genus Mus; species Mus minutoides. The sequence goes on from LR749861.1 coordinate 313,631, forward strand.
AAGAATTTTTAAAGTGACACTTATTTCCAACCACGGCATTTGAAGATCATTTATTACCAAGCAATAAGTAACACATGTGGGGTTGCTGTGCTGCTGGACCTGTCTTGGTTGACCATCCCACTTGAGAAAAGTTAGATTCAAATGTTCACCCCAGCAAGACCGCATGAAACTGAGAGACACTGCCATGCCCAGAGGTGACAAGTATAAAGTCGTTTTTGTTCCCACTGGAAGAAACTTGGCTTCTGATGAGACCGAGCTCAGGTATGAAGAACTAATGAAACATTCCTGGACTTCTGAACATCTTTTCATGTCAACCGAAAACAGCGGTTCTCAAACACCCTTGTGTGTATGTATCGCCTGGGGGGGCTGATTAAATGCAGAGCCTGATTCCAGAGTCCTTGTCTTTAGTTCATGCCCCAGATTCTGCTACTCGCACAGGCTGTCCAGACCTGCTGACACCACACTTGCCGCTCTGGGGGATGAACTTGCCTGCAGTAGCGAGCAGCAAATCCATGATGGTTGCTTAGAGTGGGGGAATACACAGCAATTGTTAGCTCCTTCTCTTCCAACATCCTCAGCTCTCTCCTTCCCAAATCCTTGGTAATCCTTGCACAGAGGTTTAATCCGTAAACAATGTCACATCTAGAGAGAATGGTGAGTCTTTACCCCTATGATGTAGGAATGTGACTGTACACCTTCCCTTGGCCCGTATAGCCCGGTGAGTATCCTGCGACCCTCTGGGCTCTTCCTTGGTCTCAGAAGCCACTTTAGGATAGCAGTTCTCAACTGGCTGGTCACAACCTTTGTGGTGGTCAAACGAGCCTGTCAGAGGGGTCATTTGATAGTCTGCATATTTGATATTTATATTATGATTCATGCAGTAGCAAAAATAGAGTTATGAGGTAGCAACGAAAATAATTCTGTGGTTGTGGAGTCTCCACAACATGAAGAAGTGTATTAAAGGGCCACAACATTATAAAGGCTAAGAACCACTCGCTGCCTTAGGGTCATGAAGTAGGATTTCTTTTCAGCTCTTTTTGATAATTGTCTTTATCTGTCACCACTAACTACTTGTTCACTCTTAAACTATTCTCTCCTTAGTGTCCTTACTGAGTTCTCCAAACTCTGCTTACACATCTAGATTACATTGCTCCCTCCTCACACAGATCTTGCAAAGGTCTTGCTGCTAACCATCTCTATGTAAGTCTATGCTTTGCATCTTTATCCACCCATGTTCCCACTAAATAAGAAACGTTCTTTGAGTTCTGCTGTTTGTACAAGAGATTGTGGGGATAGAGGGGCTTTCAATTCCTAGTTCAAACAGGGGCCGATTACAGAGGAAAGGAGAGAATGAGCTGAGGCACAGTAGTCCAGGGCAAAGGTGATCCGCCAACATTTCCACGAAAATCCTGCCCCAGAAGTGACCTTCAGTATGCATGTCTTGGACATCTCACTGTTCCTCCGGTTTTATCATCTCTCTAGGTGCTCAGATTAGACCCTGGGATCTAGTGTTGACAATTCCCAGACATTCATTGAGAGCGGGGCTGTGAATATTTTCATTCTTCAATTGAATCCAGCCTAATGACCAGAAGTCACTTTTCTGGGATTTAAAGGATTTTTTGTCTTTTCTGTTAATTCTTGAAATTACCTTGAATAAAGTATTATAGCAAATTCTCAACACTTAGGCTTCACGTTTGCCTGTAATTTGAAGACTATATAATAATGGAAAAATCAAAGCTACTTAGCCTCTCCTAGTACAGTGCCACTTTCTTCCAATCCCAAATGCTTTTAGTAATGTTAACACTAAAAGGAGTGTTAAGTTTTAATTTCAACAATAAAAAGAATAACTGTCCAAAACTAAAGCTTCATCTCTTTTTACAGAGAACAAATAAAATTTGAAATCTTCAGTGCATGATGAATCATGGTTTTGTTCTTCCTGTTGACATATGGCTGACATTTTACTTTAAGCATGTCAAGTTTGTAGCTCCAGACTAGAGACATATGAGACAAAAAGACAGTGACAGGATTTGTTCTAAATGATATGATAGCACTCATTCTTTCTCATTTTTCAAGTACTTTCCCCCAACTTATATCTCTTGATTTTTAAACTACAATAATATTAATATTTTTTACTGCGTATTTTCTTTATTTACATTTCAAATGATATCCCCTTTCTTGGTTTTCCCTCTGAAAACTTCCTCCCCCTATCTCCTCCTCCCTCCCCCTGCTCACCAACCCACCAACTCTTGCTTCCTGGCCCTGGCATTCCCCTACATGGGGGCATAGAGCCTTCACAGGACCAAGGGCCTCTCCTCCCATTGATATCCAACTAGACCATCCTCTCCTACATATGCAGCTGGAGCCATGAGTCCCACCATGTTTACTCTTTGATTGGTGGTTTAGTCCCTGGGAGCTCTGGGGATACTGGTTAATTCATATTATTGTTTCTCCTATGGGGCTGCAAACCCCTTCAGCTCCTTGGGTACTTTCTCTAGCTCCTTCATTTGGGGACCCTGTGCTCAGTCCAATGGATGACTGTGATCATCCACTTCTGTATTTGTCAGGCACTCGCAGAGCCTCTCAGGAGACAGCTATATCAGGCTCCTGTCAAAAGAGACTGAAGAAATGACCATCCAGAGACTGCCCTGCCTGGGGATCCATTCCATATACAGTCACCAAACTGAGACACTATTGTGGATATTAATAATTTTAAGGCAGCGTATAAATGCCTCTGTGATCAATTGGCAGTAAAATAAGACAGGCATCCCAAAGTGTTAATGTATCATATCTGTAATTTTTCTTTTAAGGTCAGCAGAATGTTAGAAGTAGCTTTGTGTTCCTTTTTGTTACAAAAGTACTTCATAATTCACTATCTAATATAATTGTTTAATAAAGAGTGCCAGAAATATTGTTTTAGAGCACATTGGCCTCCACTGTTGGCTAGTGGAAACTGATCACTAGTTATACCATTTCAAAATAAAGGCATCAAAATGACAACTTGCTGAGTGTTCAACTTTCAATTAGACATGGTTCAGCTTTCTAGCCCTCTGTGATTTTTTTAAACCATGTGGTTAGTGGTAAGATAATTGCTAGAATCAGCATAGTTAGGCACTATATCACATTAAGGACACAGGGACACTAGGGTTGAGAATTACTTCTATGTTCCAAGATAGTAGGCGGCCTCCCCACAGATTTGATATCAGGTTTCTTTATTTTAAAAAAATTAAAGAATTTACCTCCTTTCTGAGAGTATTGAATGTTTATTTAATAAGAAGACTTCCCTACTACTTTAATGCTTGATAAAATGCTTGCCTGGACTCTTTGCATAGATTTTCTAAGGGTACATTTCAAATAGCCTTAGTTCTTGCATATATAACTAAGATGCTGATTGATTTTCTTTGTATGTTAAAAGGGACTGTTTTATTTTTAATCCAGGGTACTCTGTTTACAGCCATGGTGCTTCCTTTTGATGCTCTGGGATCTGTAGGATGGAGTCCTTGGGAGTTTTATTAGTTTGTTTTCCTTCCCAGTAGCCTTTGTCATTCATTGTCCAGCAGTGGGAGCTGGAATTCTTAAAAATAATGTTCTTTAGCGGTCATCTTTTATTTTTCATCTCTAAATTCCTCCATTATATAGTCACACAGATTTTCTGTACTTTCCATAGGCAAAAATCAAAACTTGTAAGTGTTCTATGAGATATGTCAATGGCCTTATAAATGATGTTTCAAGTCTTCTTACTAATAATGTAGGAAGGATGCTCGGTAAGTGTTGATGGGTGAAAAACACTCTAAAATCAATATGTAGCGAAAGCCTATTCTATGAATTTACACAAGTCACATTAAATAATTTATAGTTGACATGTAATATTAGATTTGTACTTAATATATAATTTATCTATTGAAAAATGCTTAAATATAAGCATATATGTAAAAAATAATTCATTGTAGGATATTTTAAATCTATAAACATTATAGAGAACACATAATGCAAATAAGTAAAAATAATTTTCTGTGTGGCCACTTCCAAGTTTCTCCATTCTCAATATCAAATATTGTCAAATTTGTTGAAAGTACATTTGAAGTCTTTTTTGTAGCCCATGTAGCTCCCTCCCTTCTCTAGGAAGGATCTGAGTGTCCCATCAGACTGGATGGTTCAGTAGGTCTAATAGTCACAGAATATAGATACAACTCCTTTTTCTTCTGTATCAAACATCCCAAAAAGATCCACCAAGTGAGTTCTACTTTCATGTGTGTCCACACTGAAGAACGTCTAGAGCAATGCCTAGCTGGGAAGGATTATCCTCATTGGCAAACAAATCCATAGAATGCTGAACAACAGGGATACACAGGGAGAGGTAAACAGCCAGATGCTGATCCTTTCCAATGCAGAGGACCAGAGGCTGCTTGTATCTATTCACGCAGCCATCTTATTCCCAGAGGTTCCATGACACTATTCCTCATCATGCAGAAAATCCACAGGTCTATTGAGTCTCTGAGCAAGCAAGTGATGGATGTTCATAAATCACTAGTCAGCTAGGGCAGATAGCACTAATGAAAGAGGATGGAAAACCAGAGGAGAGACCATCTTTTGCATTGGAACACTTGGAACAGCTGGTAGAACAAAAGCAGCACACAGTTGTCAAGGCCAGGGAAAGAAGAGTGAGAAATGGGTTGGAAACTTAATTTGAAGAAGAATCACATTTGTGTAGTGGGGGTTCTAGTTACAGAGGTGGGAAAGTAGAGTATGGAGTTGCTGGTGGGCATCAGAAGCTACCTCTACAACTGGGAGCTCATGAGACTTCAGTGACTTCAACGGCCTCAGAGAAGAAGAGTCTGGCTCCCACCTTCCACTGTGAAAACCATTAGAGGGAAATTTAGAGACATTATTTCAGATCTGAAAATATCACATTCCAATCTGATGTCTCTGAGAGTAAAAAGACTGTGGCTCTCATAAAGAAAGACCAAAGTGTTCATCCAAGTCCAGCACCATTTGCAGATTACCTAGGCCTTCTGGGTTTTCATAGGCTCCGCTCAGCTGGTATTGCCGGGAGGCACAAGTGGATGGTAGGTCTTGATGGGTTATGGGGTTTTATAGACTCTCTCCCCAGCAATGGGAAGTAGCAGCTGGTAGGATGACCAGCTGCAGGATAATTATTTGCAGAGTGGGAATGGTACACTGCTTCAGCCACTCTGTGTCTTCAAGAGAAGCCTAGAGGGGTTGGCATTTATCTGTACTGTCGTTTGCAGCGTCATGATGGTTCTTATATCTGTGCCCCCTGCCTCATTGGTAAATATCTTGAAGCATTGAAAATCTTAATTTTATATTAGACGATCTGAAATCTTTCATCATCTGCGTAGCAACAGATAATGATCGATGAAGCCGCACTGATGTTACAGGATTCATGATGTATCCATGGAAACATGGTCTCATAGGCAGCCTTGAACTTCTTATTATCATGCCTCAGCCTTCATAGAGTAGGGACTGTTCTCAGCTGCCGTACCATGCTAACATGGTATACTTCTATAACTTAGTCCATTACATACTAGTTCTATTGGTGCCAACTATACAAAAAGGGAGAGTTTTTTAGCCAATTAGAAAAGTTTCATCAAAACAAAACTGACCTGCAAATTGAAGATCTTCCAGTTCAACCAACAAGATCAGACAACATTTTAGAAAAAAATTCTAGTTCATGCCATCTGCATATGTAATTTTCTTCATTGTTCTAATATTTTCCTTCTTCAAACTTTCTGCCCCTAAATTGGGAACATTTTCTGTAAACAAATTTCCCTGTTTTTTTTTTCAATTTGTTTATATCAAATCTGAAATTCTCTAATATATGTTGTTTCTGTTCATACTTGTTCTGTTAATAACACGCATAGGTATTTATACTTTCTTTAATTTAAAAAGAACGATTTAATATTAGTGTGCATATACATGTGTTGTAGCTAGGGTTATTGATGCTGTGATGAAACACCATAGCCAAAGAAACTTGGGGAAGAAAAGACTTATTTGATTTACACTTGTATACCATTGTTCATCATTGAAGGAAGTCAGAACAGGAACTCAAGCAGGGCAGGAACCTGGAGGCAAGAGCTAATGCAGAAGTCATAGAGGAATGTTGCTTACTGGCTTGCTCTCCATGACTTGCTCAGCCTGCTTTCTTCTACAACCCAGGACCACCAGCCAGGGGTGGCACCACCCACATGGGCTGGGCCATGCCCATGGTGCATCAATCACTAAATAAGAAAATGCACCACAGGCCTGTCCATAGCCAGATCTTATTTTCCCAAACTGAGGCTCTCAGCTCACCAGTGGCTTTAGCTTATGCCAAGTTGACATAAAACTAGTCAGCTCAGTATGTATGCAGTCCTGCTGCAGCCTATCCCTGGAGATCAGAGGGCAACTTTCAAGAGCTGCTTCTTCCTTTCCACCATGAAGGTTCCCAGGAACACGACTCATGTCTTCAGACTTAGGGACAAATGCCTTTACCTAACACTGGGCCATGGCCAGTCCACTTTTACATTCTTGACATGTGCTTTATATTGGACAGAGTTTATTATTATTATTTTTTGCTTGTTTTAGTTTTTCTGAGCTTTCATTTATTTCTTTATTTTGCATTTTTAATTTTTTATTTAGTATTTTTAAAGTTTTCTTGAACTCTTATTGAATAGCATTAAATATTATTGTATTTAGTTTTATTAAATATAAAAGCAGTATTTCCAACTTTTCTCAAGTGCATTCCAATTTTGGAAAATATTTCATCCAGCTATAGTTCTGACAGTTATTAGGAATTCAACACCATTATTTATATGGTTTCCATTCTTATTTTAAATCTTTTTTATTAGATATTTTCTTTATCTACATTTAAATGTTATCCCCTTTCCAAGTTTCCCCTCTGAAAGTCTCCTATCCTCTCCCCATTCGCCCTGCTCCCCAACCCACCCACTCCCACTTCCTGGCCCAGGCATTCCCCTATACTGGGGTATAGAACCTTCACAGGACCAAGAGTGTCTCCTCCTACTGATGACTGACTAAGCCATCTTCTGCTACATATGCAGCTACAACCAGGAGTCCCTCCGTGTGTTTTCTTTGATTAGTGGTTTAGTCCCAGGGAGGTTTGGGGTTACTGGTTAGTTCATATTATTGTTCCTCCTAGGGAGCTGCGAACCCCTTCAGCTCCCTGGGTTCTTTCTCTAGCTCCTTCATTGGGTACCCTGTGCTCACTCCAATAGATGAATATGAGCATCTACTTCTGTATTAGTCAGGCACTAGCAGAGCCTCTCAGGAGACAACTATATCAGGCTCCTGTCAGCAAGCTCTTATTGGCATCTGCAATAGTGTCTGGGTTTAGTGGTTGTTTATGGAATGGATCCCCAGGTGGGACAGTCTATGGATGGTCATTCCTTCGGTCTCTGCTCCATACTTTGCCTCTGTAACTCCTTTCATGTGTATTTTGTTCCCCCTTCTAAGAAGCATTGAAGTATACACACTTTGGTCTTCCTTATTCTTGAGTTTCATGTGTTTTGCAAATTGTTTCTTGGGTATTCTGAGCTTCTGGGTTAATATCTACTTATTAGTGAGTGCATATCATGTGTGTTCTTTTGTGATTGGGTTACCTCACTTAGGATGATATCCTCCAGATTCATCCATTTGTCTAAGAATTTCATGAATTCATCGTTTGTAATAGCTGAGTAGTACTCCTCTGTGTAAATGTACTCCATTTTCTGTATCTGTTCCTCTATGGACAGTTAAAACTTTATAACAAGCCTTATAAAACAAGAAATATATTCAAATCACGCATTCTTCACATCTATATATTAATTTCTGAGCATGAGATAAATTTTAGTGAGCTATTATACAAATGCACAAACATTACAAATTAGAATAAAAATTATGGCAACCCAGATAGAATTGATAACATGCTTGCCTTGGAATTGTGAAGACCTGAGCTTGATTTCTTAGAAACCTTGTAGAAGAAGCAATCATGGTGGCATGTGCTTATAATCCCAATGCTACCCAGCCATTCTAGCTTATTTTTCCAGCTCCAGAATAGTGAGAGACTGTCTCAGCAAACAAGTTAGACAGTGCCTGTGGAGCAATGCAACAACACGTAAGATTTCCCTCAGGCCTTCACACATGCATTCAAGTATGCACTCACATGCATGCATACACACACACACACACACACACACACACACACACACACACACTTTCCTGCACATACAGTGCAGTGCATGTCAGTAAATGCCCTAAAAAGAAATGAAATTACAGTCTCCCATTAAGTTATTAAGTTGAGTCTATATTAGAATGTGACTGAAACATCCCATAGAAAGCCATGAACTGCACCTTCGCAGTGAAAAGTCAGACGTAATGTATTCAACTCCAGCTTACATTGTTCCAGAAATGACATTTAAAAGCAAATACAAAAGAATATAGGCAATTAAATGTACTGAAAAATGAATAAAAACATGGAAAAGTTTAGGAAAGTTAAAGATTATTTTATTTAAGCCAGTTTTTAGAGACTCTCTACTATAGGTTACTGTGTGTTTATTGGTACTGATGAGTGAATTTGATTATAAATGGTCTAGGAGTTGAAACAAAGGAGAAGGATATAGTTACATAATCCATAGTATCCACACTATTAAAAGAAAAAAGCCAAGGGAAGGTATACAACTATATCTTGTACAGAATACAAGAAGTCATTTTTTCTCTGGATTATCAGGAATTATGGAAACTGAGACACTGTAACCTTAAATACTAGCTCAGTAAATTCTTCTGTGAAGTATGCACGTGTTTCCACAGCAGAACAAGGCATAAATCAACAAAGGCAGGCAGGGGTGGTGAGTTTAAATGATCTGAATTTGTGAGGTTATCCTCCCCATCCACCTAAGCTTCCTTTGTCTCAGTCACTGTAGCTTTCATACTGCAGCCTGCACAAGATCCCTTATCCCACGGCAAGCATCTTCAGTGGGAGTCTCAGAATCACATGCTGGAACAATCAGCTGCCTTAGGGCAACATCATCTTCATGTGTTGACAAACTCCCAGGAAGAATATTTGGGGAGATAACTCTACCTGCTGACTTTCCACCCCAAGCCTACTCCCAACCTCAACCCTAAGCCCTAACCCTCAACTTCCACCCCATTCCCCAAGGAGGAAAATAAAAACTTGGATACCTATGTTTTCTCAGGACACAACATGGAACACCCTCTGCATACAGATAAATAGGTAAACCCCTGAGCACCTCACCATGGTTCCCTACAACGTGTGACACTTTACTAATGAAAGCTAGAAAAGGGAGAACTCCAAGGTAAACAGGATGGGATAGCAGTCTAGGCTAAGATACTGGAGGCGCTAATCTGTTTATGGTGGCTAATTCTTGACTGGCTCTTGGGGTCATCTAAGCAAAATGATTGCTTTGGCTGAGAAATGAATGGTCCACATGAGCCCTTCTTCCTGGCAGTCATGAGTGAGTTGGGCCTCTTGTCGATTCACACCATTGCGATTTAATAACAGCAAAACCATGCCTTGTGCCTGGAGGGGAGGATCTCATTTATTTTGTCTGACATTTAAACATGGGGAGCGCTTTTGATACCTTGAGCCAGTATTCCATCTTTCCTTGCCAAATCTCTAATATTTTCAAATCCACTTTCTTTGCCTTTGAGATCTTAACTTTTTAAAGTTGAAAATAGATTCTTCTTTCATTTACTACATCCTTACTCTGTCCCCTTCCCCTCTGTTCCTCCCAGCTCCATGTTACTTTTCTAACATATTTTTAGAAGAATAGCTAGAGAAAACTTTCCAGAGACTTACATCCTTGCTAGGATAGTTTGCTAAGTTTTCTAAAATCATTGTGTATACTGCAGAATCCTATAGTTCAATTATTGATGACTGTAAGCACTAGGTAAGATGTTACAAAAAGAAAAAAGTAATGAGCCCTTTTTTCTAGAGAGATAATCCTGAATACCTTAATTCCCCAGAGTTGTTCTTCTTCCTGATTATTTTTATGTAGATCATTGTTAACATTACCTTTATATTTCCATGAACAAAATGGTTCTAGTGAGTTTTTTTTTCAGATATCATTGTTATGATTACAGGCAAGTAAGAAGCACAATGCTCTGGGCATGCTGAAGGCCAGGGAAAGCCCCTGTCATTCCAGTCCTGCTAGAAATGTTGGTTTGCTAATCTTCTCAGAGGCAATCTCCTGAAGAAAGAAGTCTAATATACCAACTGTAATCCCCCTTGTCAAAATTTAAAAGGTTTTCTTGGGATCATGTTAATTCCCACCAATTCCCACCCCGAGATAAATGCCCAAAGGATTTTGCTGGTTTATCAAACAAAAGTTATCTTTATAGGGAGAATGTATAGAAAGATAAACCCAGATTGGGATATAAAGAATGGAAATATAAGGTGCTCTCTTCATATTCAGAATCACGCTAATACTTCTTGCCTTTTCCAAAAGCAACATTTTAGAATATATTTTGATTATTTAAATGGTTTGTTTACTTCATAAAAGATCTTTGAATTAAAAACAATAGAACAAAGTTCATTAGATAAAACACTGACCAAAGACAGTTCAAGTTCTAGACTGAATGTTTCTTCCTTCCCTTGGACTAGGCACCCGCATTCTCTGAGGCCTAATCCCTGTATTTGTTGCCAATCGAGTGAGTAATATGAGCACAGTGAGCTTATAGTGCTATCTGATGACCAAAGTGAAATGCCATGGATGAAGAAGACATTTAAACTACCCAAGGCTACTAACAAGATGCTTCTCAATCACCTGGTTACTAAGGTAGCCTTCACTAGCCCAGTAAAGAGTGATGTAGTCTGTTGCTTAATAAACCTTTGAGGTCTAGAACTTACCAGGCAAACAGCACCACTTCTGCACGCGCTCTCAGCGAGCCCTACTGCTCTTAGTGCTAGGCTTTTGCTTTTGCCTATGGACCCCTCCCACACACCACTCATCCTGCTTTGACTATGATAGATGGCCCTTCGTTTCATCTCTCTTGTTTACTCTTCAGGGAACTTCTAGCATTGGCCTCTGCATCTAGGCTCTCTGTTGTAGCTTACAGCATAACCACAAAGAAAGGCGTGAGGCAAGAAGCAAAAGATTAAATGAATGAAGTGTCAATCATTATGAAATTATGATTCGTGAGAATATTCCATTTATTTCCAACTCTAAAGGGTACTCCTAAGTTCAAAGAAGAAGAATCACCTTGATTATGACAGTTCAATTTTGTCCCTAGTTGAAGGAGTCTTTAGTTCAACTCTCTGCAAGTCTGTGCCTCCTTCATTTTCCCATCTGAACACCGGGTTCTTTGCTGGTCCTGGCTGCACTGCCTGGAGAGCATGCACCCAAAGGGAGGAAGATGCTCTAGTTCTGCCTATCCTAGGCTTCTCAATCCCGGACAGTACATTTTTAGTACTTGCCATGTTCCAGACATACTGCTGTGTACCAGGGACACAATGTTCTCCCTTGGGTACTTCAAGTCTAATTATACAAAGGGTTTCCATTTTTAATATTCCAGCCAGGATAATGAGTGAGTGAGTGAGTGAGTGAGTGAGTGAGTGAGTGAATGAGCGGAAGCTTAAACAAAGAACCTTTAAAGTTCTCTCTACCTTCATTCTGTATACTGAAGATATATATGTATATATATAATGTATATATGTATATATAATGTAATTATTATAGACTATAAATAGTATGTTTTTATTATAATTTGGATGTTAAAAATGCTCTTAGTCTGTCATTTTACTCAGTTATCTAGAAATGCATTACTGCTCCAACCTATTCTTTGTAGCACATGGTAACTTGGACGTAGGATGGAGTAAAGAGGCCCTGGAATAGTAAGAGAGCTTGCTCAGGACTCCACAGCTTTCAGCACTAAAGGTTTATTGTCCTGAGGAGATCCTCAGTTCTGGGTGAGCTTGGATCCCTCATTGTTAAGATCATCATTCCAGTCCTGTCCTCCCCAGTTTTCTCTATCTTATCAGTGAAAGCTAGGAAATGTATTTGGAGAGACAAAATGGTGAGCATTAGGGACCATTCCTAACGTCTACTGTACCTAGTTACCTCTCATGCTTTTGCTGGTGTCTTGCTGGAGGTAGTAGGATGGCAAAACCTATTTGGGTGGAAGAGGTGAGAAGAGAAGCTCACTAGGGGCTTCAAAAGCAGGACTTTCTTACTTGAGAGGAGAAAGGCACAGAAAGGTGGCCTCCCTTTTCTCTTAAATCCCAGGACACTTGCCAATCTTCCTATACCCTGAAAGCAAGGAGGCTTAGACAGAAACCAACAGCCAGCAGTAGTCACAGAGAAGAAAAACCTAGTTTCTTGATAACATAGTTAATAAATAATATATCAACCCAAAGCCCACTCTTTGTTGACTACTTGTTTGAGAACATAGGTTCTAACTTTTGAGTCAGGCTTCTGACTTTTGATACAAGTTTGCTCTGGCTCCAAGTTATCATGGGTAGATGACACAGGAAGTGACAGAAGGTAGTAATACCAAGAAGCAGACCAGCCAGTGTGTAACTTAGACAAGGAACAGGGAAGGGTCAAAGAGGAAAAGGGGCACAATTGGGTGGACTGTGAATAATCTTAGTTAGCGAGAGGTTACAGTGTATAAATTCCTGAAGTTGATTTGCAATGTCTATATGCTTTATTAAGGAGCTAAGATCTCTAAATTCACTAATAAAATCTATACTTTCTTTCCACATGCCTCAGTAAGTACCATTTGCCTTTCAGATATTATTTATTAAATAAATATACTATTTGTGACACAAGTATAAAGCCAAATAAAATAATAGGTATAAAATTGAAAGAAATTTTATGAGAGAGAGAGGAAGAAAGAAAGAGAAAGAAAGAAAGAAAGAAAGAAAGAAAGAAAGAAAGAAAGAAAGAAAGAGAGAGAGAGAAATAGTCAAAGAAGAAAGATGAGAGGGGAAATTGTGAACTATTTTGCTTTAAACATATCAAAAGAAAAAAGTCAACTTTTGAATTCCCATACTACAAAGACAACAGGCTAACATAATGTCCTTGAGTGGGGATAAAAGAAAGCTGACAGAGCCTCAACATGAGTTTAATTATTTGTCCTACATATCACGATGCCATTTACTATAAAGCCACAACAACCCAGGACATAGTCCCTGGGTCTCCATTTGAAACTGCCTGGGACTGGATAGGAAGAGCAGTTCTAAAGTGGAAGAAAGCATTCTTTGCATTGCACTATTAAATGGAACACTTAATCAGTGGTTTTTGCCAAGAGAAAACTTCCCCTTATGGTAATGTAAATAGGGCTGTGGGGGGAAAAAAATGTCTGCAGCTGAAAGGCTTTGGACCTACATCTGCTTCCTTCGGTGTTTCAGAATTCTGGAGTCAACATTTGTCAGCAAGAGGAGCTCCCAAGGATTCTTGGGAACCTGGGATTGGGTCATCTTATTTATTAACTTCTCCTAGGGTTGATGTCCCGAGTTGGTAAATAGTGCATTTTTCAGACCAGTTCTGTCAGCGACCTCCCTCGCCCCCTGCTTTCATGCCTGCGCTGTCAGCATCCATTTCCAGGTGTGTTCGTATTATTTCAGCTTTCCTGCATTATGTCATGGAAAAGTATCAGGAAGATTTGTATAATACATTTCAGAGCACTACTCAGAGGAAGTCAGGCGCCTTTACCCAGGTTTGAAGAAAAAAGTCTGTTTTACCCAAGGCTGCTTAAAATCTGTTTTTCCAACTAGAGATTTTTTTAAAAATGCAAAACAAACCTAAAAGAAGATAGCCACATAAACATAATGAAGCTCAAGAAGATGAAAGACCAAAATATGGACAATTCAGTCCTTCTTAGAAGGAGAACAAAATAGTCACAAGAGCAAATATGGAGATAAAGTATAGAGCAGAAACTGAAGGAAAGGCCACCCAGAGACTGTCCCACCTGGGGATTCATCCCATTCACAGTTATCAAACCCAGACACTATTGTGGATGCCAAGAAGTGCATGCTGAAAGGAGCCTGATATGGCTATTTCCTGAGAAGCCCTGATAGAGCCTTACAAATACAGAGGTGAAGCTGGGTGTGGTGGCGCACGCCTTTAATCCCAGCACTCGGGAGGCAGAGGCAGGCGGATTTCTGAGTTCGAGGCCAGCCCGGTCTACAAAGTGAGTTCCAGGACAGCCAGGGCTATACAGAGAAAACCTGTCTCAAAAAACAAAACAAAACAAAAACAAAACAAACAAACAAACAAAAAAAAACAACAACAACAAAAAAAAAACAAATACAGAGGTGGATGTTCACAGTCCAACCATTGGATTCAGCACGGAGTTCCCACTAAAGGAGTTAGTGACCTAAGGAGATGAAGGGGTTTGCAACACCACAGGAAGAATAACAATATCAACCAACCAGTCCCCCAAGAGCTCCCAGGGACTAAGCCATCAACCAAGGAGCACACACGGCTCCAGCAGCATACGTTGCATAGGATGGCCTTATGCATCAGTGGGAGGAGAGGTACTTGGTCCTATGAAGGCTCAATAGATGCCCCAGTGTAGGGGAATCGAGGACGAGGAGTTGGGAGTGGGTGGAGGAACACCCTCATAGAAGCAGGAGGAGGGAGGATGGGATAGCGGGTTTCTGGGGGGAATTAAAAGAAATAAAGGGTGTTATTTCCCTAAAAATAAAAATAAAACTACATACAAAACATCGACATTGCTGTTGCAAGGCAAGATCTTGACACATACAATTTAGAAAAGAATTGATTTTTCATGCTTTTTTCCATAAGTCCTGTCTATTAATTAATAAAATCATTTACAGACAGTGCTGTAGACCATGCTTACACTCCAAAAGAGGCTTTTAAATTTGCATTTTAAGTGCATCATGAGAACTGATCCATTTTCCCAAATGCGCTCCTCTGTGGCAGTGCTGAAGGAGTAGATGGCCAGAAAGTCAGGTCACAATCACATCTGTAGCTTCAGAATCAATCCTAGACTAAAGTCTTTTGTGAACTGCATTTACGAGTCTGGACTTCTCAATGGCAAGTGGTCAGATAGCACCGAGTCTGGATTTGTGACTGTACTATGGTAGGCGACTTAGTTTAAGAGAACGACTTGGCCTCCTTTAAGTGGGACATATTTTTGTTTCTTAGGATCTGTGACACACATGGCTGCTGGATGAGTACCATCCTAGAAGCTAAATGAAAATTTACAAGCTTGCTGTTGTTATGCATAGGTGATGCTGACATCAAAGGGGAAATGCAGGATCCCTGGATGCTGTCTGCTGTTCTCCAGATGTTCCTAAACTTACTTATTCCCCTAGAGTCTGGCCTTTCTCTAGAAGGAACTCTTTGATGCTGATCAGCATTTCAATTAGACCAGTGAGGCTGGGAATTCTTGAAGCTGGATCTTACCCTGAGGAGGACTTGGATGGAGCTATCTGTTGTAACCTAAGAGGCAGAGGATCATACTTTATGCAGGCAACAGAGCGTTCTGTCCTTTGCTTGAAGCTGGCGGCTTGCTTCTTGGCATGCCTGTCATTGTGCATGCATAGCATTCATAGCTGATGCTATGATAGTCAGAGAACATGGCTGCAGACACACAGCTCTGTAGGGAGGTGATTAGGAGTCTAATCCAGGGTGCTTCTCCTGGATTAACCCAAAATGAAATTAGATCCACACCAAGGTTGCTATTATTCATCAGGACCCACGTACGTACAGGTGGACTTGTTCTTCAGTTAACATTGTCTAGTACAAGTTGAACATAACGCTGGTCTGAATAAAAATTATGCTATATTGCAAGAACATACATAAAAGAAAAACATGTTTGAAATAGAAAGATAAATGAACAAAAATAGGCACTAATTATAGAGAAAATAAAATCTTTATTGGTAATAGTTTTATTGGCATATGATTCATGTATCATATCCTTCTTAATATTGCTGTAACAAATTACTAAAAAGTCACATTTTTACTTCTGTTTTTTCAAAAACAGGATTTCTCTGTATAGCCCAGCCATCCTGCAACTCATTCTGTAGACCAAGCTGGCCTTGAACTAAGAGCTCTGCCTGCCTCTGCCTCCCTATGCTGGGATTAAACACGTGAACAGCCACATCCAGCCAACATTGGTTTCTTTCTTTCTTTTATTTTTTTTAGATATTTTCTTTATTTACATTTCAAATGCTATCCTGAAAGTTCCCTATACCCTCCCCCCACCCTGATTCCCCACCTGCCCACTCCCACTTCCTGGCCTGGCATTCCCCTGTACTGGGACATATAAAGTTTGTAAGACCCAGGGGCCTCTCTTCCCAGTGATGGCTGACTAGGCCATCTTCTGCTTCATATGCATCTAGAGACATGAGCTCTGGGGGTACTGTTTAGTTCATATTGTTGTTCCACCTAAAGGGTTGTAGACCCCTTCAACTCCTTGGGTAATTTCTCTAGCTCCTCTATTGGGGGCTCTGTGTTCCATCCTATAGATGAATATGAGCATCCCAGTCTGTGTTTGCCAGACACTGGCATAGCCTCACTCGAGACAACAAAAGTTTATTCTTTCACAGAGTCGGATTCTCCCATAGTTCAAGATCAGGCTGACTGGTCAGAATCAAGTATGCGGTACTACAGCCCCCTGAAGATTGCCAGCCCCCTGAGGGCTTCTGGTCACTGTTGGAGTTTGTGATGTATAGTGTCACTAGTCTCTGTCTCTGCAGTCATATCGTCTCCTCCCCTCTCCCAGAGAAATCCCTCCCTCACACAAACATGTGTGATTCCATGTAGAGCTTACTGCATAACTCAGGATAATTGGGTGGGGACCCCCAATTCTCAGTTTAACCACATAAATTCCTTTTCCATGTAAGGTAGCATGTATAGATTCAGGGTTCTAATGATTTTTAGAGACCATTATCCATCCTACTGTATAATATATTACACCCATTAAAAGTATGGATTTAAGTTGCTTTTAATATATTTAACATTTAGTGTATTTTAGTGTAGAGTAACTATTTAAAACTCCATTCTAGAGAATTCCATCACCCGAAAAAAGAAAGAGAAAGCTCTGTCTCCACTTTTCCCCACTCCCCCTTTTCCCCAACCTTCAGGCACCCAGTAACTTACCTTCTGTCACAGTACTTTTCCTATTTAGCATATTTTCTAAAAATACAATTACTCAAGGTTTAGTCTTGCCTCCCCCTTTTTTGCTTCTTGCACTTATCATGATTTTTTCTTAGGTTCTTTTTATTGCAAATAAAATATTGCCAACAACAAAAAACTGTTCTCCTTGCACAAAAAATATACCTTAATTAAGGAAATATAATCACTCACATTTGGCAAATACTATTTCAAATATTTTGTCTTTCCCTTTAAACTTTAAACATCCCCACTTGTTACATCCCTAAACAAAGGTCTTCAGGATATTGTTTCAAATCTAGTTGTACCAAGTTTACTTGTATTTTGGGATCATGCAGGTCCTTTTATCTTCTAGAAGAATACAAGGTGTTAATTTTAGTTCCTCCTGCTATGCCATTAACAAGGATTTGTTATTTTTCAAATAAGATACATAAGTTAGACAATACCGCTGGCCATAGGCTCATTTAGATTCCTACTCCAAGGCCCATTTCCTCTTTCCCCTTCTTTTCAACCCTTGTCTACAGGTGGTGATGCTGAATGATTTCCCAGGGGTCCAGAAAGTTATGCATCTGACTGGAAAGTGCTTCCATCCTTCCCACTGTGATGCTATCTTCTTTGAAGGACCATGAAGCACCATGCTTCCTAGTGCTCTTCCCAGGAGAAAGGAAAGGGTAAATCCTGTAAACTTTGCAAGGCCCTGGTTTCTCCAGCCTGTGATGGCACTAAATCAATGAGGCCTCGATGAAAGATACCTCAATATTTTTATGTGCATCCCGAACAGGAAAGAAAAAAATAATGTTAAAAGGAAGAATCTAATAGAACCTGTTGTACACAACAGGGATGTATGCCTATGGTCTGAGGAAACAAAATAAAAACTTTCTATAGCAGACAGCAGGAAAACTGGCCTGCTTCAGCATCAACATGGAGAAACCAGAAAACAATTCTCCCTTAAGAATTTCAACCAAAACCAAGTAATGACACAGGTCTTTATTTTGAATTCCTAAAAATGATTACTTGTTGCCATTGGGTTGAAAGACCTATCTCAATTCCAGATGTTGAAATAAGTAAAGAAAAATCTTTGTTTTAGGAATCACTTAAATACACTGATTTACATTGTTTAGCAGTTGTGTTTTCCTGTATTTTCTTAACATTGACAAGATTTGGGTGAGGATCTATACCTCACTGTCCTCCTCCAAACTGGATTTCCAGATGTCTCGGGGTCATTCATCACTGAACAAACCTTAACTGGATTCAGCTCACTGCTTTCTCACAGCCTCCATAGAGATGGAACATTTTGAATATAATGCCCATAATGAGGTGTGTACATTTTAAAGACCCCTGGAGCAATGCAGAGTTGTCTTGCCCAGGGCAGTATCCATCAACATGTAAGAGCATGTAAAACGACACTGAAAGTATATTTCATCTAACAGCTGGCTTTCTGGGCTGGTTTCAGCACTCGCTCTCCTCTTCCCATCAGAGCCATGATAGACTATCTCCTTCCTAAATTCCTCAAAGTAAGTGGAATCAGACTTCTCATCCCACTGAATGGTTGTCCTCCCACAGTACCCGGGGAAAAATAGATTGTCAGTCTGATAAAATAGGAGAGTGAGATCATATTGAGCTAAAATAACTTGAAATGTTTCTCTTTATACTAAGTATGACCTAAAAATTTGTGTTTGTCCTGAACTAGCTATGCATATTTTTTCTCTACTTTGATCTTTGCAAGCATTGTCCTCATTGGGTCATTATTCAAGTGGTCAGAATTAATTAAATATGAACAATACTGCACATTCTGTTCTCTCGTTTTAAAAGTTATTATGTATATATTTGAATACTAAACTCCCCTGAGAGGATCTGTCTTAAGAAGACCTGTGAACTGTTTCAGCCATTTTACCACCAAACGTTTTTTTTTTTTCATATGGGACATCTTTGTATTTTCTTTCACAGTGTAAGATACTGATGTTCATCCTGATGATTCCTGCTCCATTCAGAGAAGTAGAGAGAGGAGCAACACTTGGATCTAGTAAGGCCTGATAGGCTGCCGTAATGGGAAGTCTCCAGTGGTTTCGAGCAAAGCAATAGCTAATCTGGTGCAGATTAGAAATAAAGACACCAAAACTCCTTATCAATAAGACTGTATCAGTTTATTCATTCAACAAGTATCAATCAGGTCTTACATATAAGGCATTATATGCTAGGTCCTTATAGAGTGAAATTTAGGTGACAAAATTTTAAAAAGAGAGAGAGAGAGATAAGGTGATGTCATATGCCATTCTCAGGATGCAATCTGAACATAGTATGTTGGAGGTGCCATGTATACACTGTGGTCCAGCTTATACACTCCATGGGCCTTCCTTCCTAAAGTTAGGACACAAAATAACACTTCCATTAATTACTGACCTGCCTCTATAAGGTAGTCCTTGTAAGTATATGGATTATGTATTCTTTAATTTCCCAATCATATTTCAAGAAATTGGTAATATTATTTCATAGCAAGCATTGAAGTTTAATCCAGCCTGTATTGTTTGGGGGCATCTCCTGGAACTCCTAAGAACTGGAGGGGAAGTATTCCACACTGAGTAATAAGATATTTATTTGATGATTATGTCTTCTAAAAGAAGCATCATCTCTCATGTAGGGTATCTACTAATATCTCTCCCTCCCTCCCCCTTCCCTCACTCTTTTCCCCTCCTCCTCTTCTCGCCCCTCCCTCTCCATCTCTTCCCATCCCTCTCTCTCTCTATGTGTATGTATGCATACTATAAAACAAAAGGTCATAAAGTTGGGAGCAGGTAGGGAAATTTACGGAGAAGAACGTGATGTGAATATGATCAAAACACACTGTTTGAATGCATAGATGTATGAGATTCTCAAAGAATTAAGAAAAATATGTACATGTACATATTCATATACATACTACATATACATATGCTCTATAAACACAGTACTAAGGCCACTCCAGGTTCTCAGAAGGGGCTCATGAGGACTCTGCAGCTTCAGCCTCATGACCCTCTCATTTTTGATGTCCATTATCCTCTTGTTTCCAAGAAACTTAAAACTCTACTCTCATGCTATGTTTTTCTTGGCTCCAAATCCCTTTACTGAAGTTTTCGGTTTGCTCCGTTTTCTCTGGTGTTGGTTGCGCTTACCTATCAGTCCCTGGAAACATCACCTGTGACCAGGGTGGAGAGGTGAGGACAGCATCCCATGCACTGACTAGGACTGTCAGCTTCTTCTAACATCTACAGAGTAGGAAGATGACTTAAGAAAATCTGTAGTGATGGCATTGTTCATCCATGACTAATGGTAGAGAGATCAAATGGAAAAGAATATGTCTTGATTATTTTGTCCCTTAGAGGCTTTCTTTCATAATGAATTGTTTCACCAGAATGTTTGCAACTGTCACCTTGAGGCATTATCTTCAAGATAGTTATAACTGCATTATTGTGAGGAAAATTCCTGCCCCCGACTCCAGATGTGATTTTATGTGGCTCCCTTTTAAACTTAAAACACAGTCAGTATCACTTTAAGGTGTGTGGAGACCCACAAGATTCATGATTGGCATTTCTAGTAACTATAAATATTAAATGTACATGTATCATTAAGATGTTTCATTTTGCAAAATAAGTTATTCCTGTCTAAAGCAGCATTGTTATGCACTATCTGGTGATATGTTAATGTTTACATTCTTAATCTTCTCATTCTGTGGGAACTCTCAAATCCCTGTCTCTTCCCAAATTCTCCTCTCCTGAGTTTACATGACATTGTCCAGAACACTCGTGGTCACACTTCTTGCAGCTCCTTAGTGTGATATTACTTATTTTCACATTATAGTACCACTCTCCTTCCATTCTTACTGCCAAAGATAGAAAGTCTGACTTGCCCTGCGGCCTTCTCATTTAACTGGTCAATAAAAGGGAACGATTCTAAATCAACCATCTTTCTAATCATGTCTCTCTCTCCGACTGTCAGTCATTACTGCCATTCTCATCCCACCTGATGGACTAAGCAGGCAGGCCTGTAGCTTGCCATCTTTATAGCCATTTTCCTTCCCTGGTTTGCATGTAAATCATTTTAAATGTCTGTATCATCTCCATCCATCCCTACCATCTTCATGTCCCGCGTCTGCTTATCACTTTTCTGTGTTTCCTGAACTTCCAGAATGAAGTCTAACTTCTTCAACTTCTCTACAATGTATCTGTGTCTTTTGCCATCTTTCTTCTGATGTTTTGAAAATTGGGGGTCTATTGGTCGGGCAGTGGTGGCACATGCCTTTAATCCCAGCACTTGGGAGGCAGAGGCAGATGGATTTCTGAGTTCAAGGCCAGGCCAGCCTGGTCTGCAGAGTGAGTTCCAGGACAGTCAGGGCTATACAGAAAAACCCTACCTTGAAAAAAACCAATAGATAGATAGATAGATAGATAGATAGATAGATAGATAGATAGATAGATAGATGATAGATAAATTTGGGGTCTATTGTACAAGTCACACTTGTGGTTTCACATTCAGCCATTCAGCCCCGACACTGGGATATGGCAACTCTGCCCAGCAGACAAAAAGGGACACTAGACTGTATTTACCCTGTGTAACCATTGGGTGCTAGGCTTAAGGGAAGAGGAGATACACCACTCAAGAGGTGGGAAAACACATTCGAAGATGTGGGAGGCCAAAGCTGGGGTTCCTTGACTCCCAGGTGTGACCAGTTGACATTTATAACTGCACAGAGGAGTCAGGATGGAGGGTCAGGGGTCCACAGGCCTGTGATGAGGAGCCAAAGGGTTCCCAAACCCCTGGACATCCTCATGGCACTGGATCTTGGGGAGCTGGAAACAAAGGGGGCCCACAGACTGATGACAAGCCCAGGGAAAAGGGATGGGTAACTCTGGCTTGCCTCAGTATTGGCGAGTCCTGGAGCAGCGAATGGCCTTCTGTGGTAGACTTAGACAGCATGGCTCTGTAGATAAGGCCTTTTCTGTGCTTCACACAGTGGTTCTTGAAGAGTCAGTCTTGGTTCCAAACTGTCTATTGATTGTTCATCATGGAAATGGCTACATACTACCTCCTCAGGGTGGACCAGAGATTAAATACCTTTTGCAGGAAGGAATGTCCGGGAAAGGAAGCTTATTGACTAAACCTTCAGGGTGTATAGATAACTCAATAGCATGGATAACTCTGTTCTGAGCAATGTGACCATAGGTCATGTTTCTAGGTAGGGAATGTAGTTACATGACATGGACCTGTTATGAAGCAAGTGAAGCTCCTACTGTCTTCTCAGAGATTCCCTCACAGAGGTTCTAGGGCTTCCAACCGGCTCAACCTTACCAAGTTTACTGTCACGGTCCACTGCCCCCCACACGGTGTCAGGCCTCAGGCCTTTGTTTCAATGTTTTAATGACTTCGTGTTTCTCATTACCCAGCTTAGAGACCACCATTTTTCAGGCCCTTCCCTAGACTGGCAACTCACAGGTAGTTCATAAAGGACCTCCCGGCATATGACCTATGCACACCCATACCGTGACTACTGTTGGGTGATGATCAGCATCAAAATTGTTGCTGCTGTTGTTAATATTAATTTGTCATTATTGAATATGGAGCTCTGTTATTGGTGTGCATTTCATTTTCACAAAATCAAGAGGTCAATTCATTTTCTTTACCTATATTGTAGGTAAAAGAGCCAGGGCTTTGTAAAATGAATGGGTTTGTTTATTGTGACACCTCCAGTAACTGGCAGGGGTATGAGTTAGGCCTACGCTACTAACACATTTTCTGTTTATAATCATTTTCTTCACTCTTTCACCATTAAACCTTACACTGGCTTCTCAAGGAAGGAGACACTGCTATTGCTGGAGCTCCCTACACCTTTGTAGCCGCAAACACTGGGGTGAGCACTTGGCAAACTGCCACTAACAACTTTAATGCAAGAATAGTAAAATAGAAGTAAATTAATGAATTATGTTGGCATCCTAAACACACTGCCTAATTGAATATAGATGTCTATGTTGAACACATTTGATCCTCCTTCTCTCCTTAGCATCTCATCATCCCCAGCACATTTCTCTTGCCTGGTTAGATGCATAAGCTTGTCTTGGGTTTCTAATTGTCCTTTTGAGTTCAGAGCCTTTTCATACCCAAGAATGTTTGGTTCTTGTTAAGTATTTCTATATTTCTACTCAGAGCAATTTTTGGAGAGCGAGTGGATGATGATGGTAATACATGAGCTGTTCATGTGAAAATAAAATTGAAGACATTTCTAAAATGCCATTTTATGTGGCAAGATGGGAGAGAGGTAATGAAGCTGTGGCCTGTGTTCCATTATTTTGTGACTTAGTAAAATCACACTGTCATTTTCTTCAGGGTAATGTTGCTGTCTCTTCTCTTATAGGAATTTTCTCATTTATTCTTTTATGCCTCATCACATGCTAAATCAATTTAAGTATCTAAAGTACTATAATTTTTAGAAAGCTCTTTCTATATAGAAGCAATTTACTCCTTATTTTACCCTTTATCTCTTTCTAATTGGCATGATTAAGTTGAACATCTGAAATCCTCTTTCCTCTTGTGTAACCAACCAATAAAGTAATTATACCTGATAAGAGACATGGAGAACCTTATAAATATTTAAGTCTAAATAGTCTCATTCTCCTTTAGCATAGAGTGTGCGGTTTTAACATATTTCCAGCTGCTTCGGCCCCACAGGAACACAGTTCTAAATCACACTGGGGTTTTGTTAACCAGGCTCATGTCTACCCCTGGGGTGGCGCCCTGTTAATCTTGATCTCTCTCTGAATAGCCAAATGATGAATTCGCTCAGGCTTTCCTTTCCACCCCAGTTCTCTCAACCCACCTAAGCATCTTTCAGCAAATAGTCTGAGTATCTTAATCAGTTTTTCTCCTCTCTCATCACCTCTGCTCTCAGGGCTCTGGCGTTCTGCCCAGTGAAGTAAAACCCAACATATTTCCACTAAAGCTCATCGGTGGGATTTCCATTATGTTTCTAGGTGCCACCATTGAGAGTTGCAAGAGCTTCCATTGCAGGAGCTGAACAAACTAGGTGTTTGGGGCATTCCTGGCTCACTGAAATGGAAACCATTACTCAGTCCTTTATTCCATTTCTCCATTTTTCAGATTGTCTCCCCAGGTTCCAAGGACACCCTCCTCCATTTATAATGATTCATCTCTCTCCCTTTAGCCAGTGATCCTCTGAATTAGAAACTCTCTGACCTTCTCTCTTCCGTTATTACCAGATCCAGACCCCACCATTACCTCCTAAATGTCCTGGGTGCATGCACCCTCCTACCCTGTGATACAAGGGTTAAGGCTTGACCTTTATGCCTGTGTAATTATCTCCACCATACAGTACAGTTCTGGCTACATTGAAATAGAAGGGCAAAGAATCACATGACTTGACCTGCTGGATACAGCAAATACTTCTTAAATCACTGCTCTAGAGCAGCACTTATTAACCTCATCATAGTTTTTGTATTTTATTCATTACTTAGACAGTATGCATCCAATTGTCCTCAAACACCAAGCTATACAAAAATATGATAATGGAAGAGAGGACTACCAAGGGACATTCTCCAACCCTTTCTGAACTCAATCTAAATCCCAGCCGAAGTTTCTAGGCTTTGGATCACCCCATGTACTGGGATGAGAGATTCTGGTCCTGCCAAGCAGCAGGTTAAGTAGGAGGAAGAATGCCTGCCACACGCACGTTCATGCAGGCTTTTCCTTTGAAGAGAAATTAAAAAAAAAAAGGAAAGGAGAGACAAAATCTTGGAAAAATGGGAGAGTAGCAACAAAGAATTTCATATGGGTGAAGCTCACTTTGTTCAGTGTGATACTACAGTGAATACCATGTCTATCTGTGATAGAGATCATACATGATAGTTGTTGTATTTAGATATAGAATTTATAAAAGAGGAAGTGAAATAATCACATAAATTAATGTTTTCAGTGGATAGTCTTCCTTCTCACTATTTCATGACCTTGAAAAGCTTGCTTTGACTCTATTTCCTTCTTTAGACATTAAAAAAAATGTTCTGGTGTTTAAAAATCTGTACATGTGCATGCAGGTACCTAAGGAAGTCAGAAAAGGGCCTCTGATACCCTGAATCTAGACAGGCAGGCAACTGTGAGCGCCCCCTCCCCCCCAGTATGGGTGCTGCGAACTTGGGTCCTCTACAATTGACACATACTCTCAACCACTGAGTTGTCCCTGAGCCATCCTTCCTGGCCTTCTGTTTTCTTTTTTTAAAAACAATTGCTTTTGGAAAGTGTTTCTACTTTTTCTAAAAGATACAGAAAAGTTACTCAACTAAATTGTCATAAATATCTTTAAATATGATTCTTTTCATCTTCTTGGAAATATCAAGCCCTGAAAAAAATTAAACAATCTATCTGTCAAGACATGCAGGTTGAGAACAATCTGGTAAAACCTTAGCTATCCTCCACCCCCAGCATTTCTCTGTACCAAGTCATAAGGACAGAGGAAAGTCTACATTCTTTTTTGAATGCATGACAGAGGGGAGAACTTATACAACCTTCAGGAAAAAAAAGGGGGACTCTTATAGAAACATCACAATCAAGAGAGCAAAAGCAAAATGGTTTAGTTCCTTGTAAGGAGCTCATCTTACTCAAGGGAATAATGTTCCTCCCTCCATTTATATTAATTGCCTTCTTGTTGTTCAATTAAGCCAAACTTTCCTATTTGATATCTACTCAGATTCTTCTCAAGCTGCTGAGCTGCATCTTAGTCCAATACAGTGACTAGAATCATAGATAAACAGAGTCAAGATTTGGATGCATATTCTTATTCTAACATTTTATGAATGTGTACTCATCGGAAACTTTGTCATTTCCTTATTTGTAATAGAGGTCAAAATAAACATATCTTCTCAGAAAGTCAAGCACACACCTCTAAGACAAAACAGTTGAGGAATTTAGCTTGTTAAGAGGAAGGCTGAGGTGACCCAGATGGTACAGCACCTGCTGTATAAGCATAAGGACTATGTTTAGATCTCCAGTACCCATGTAGAAGTGCTTGATAACCCTATCACTAGGGTCAGATTAGGGTCAGGTAGATCTTCAGAGGTCATTCACCAGCCAGTGAACAGAGCTGCTCCAGATTCAGTGAGAAGTGCTCTATCAAAAACAAATGAGCAACAAACAAACAAACACCAACTTGGAAAAATTGAGGAGGTAGGATCTGTACAGCACAAATTCAGCCTTGACAGAAACTGGAAGCAACGTGCAACCTGGATCTAACCACTTTAAGAGGAAGATATAGGATAAAATAAAATAAATTCAAGTGAATAGTGGATAAAACATTTTAGAGAAATATACTGAGGGCTATATTTTAAATTTTCTTGTCATTTTCAATGAACATAATAATTGTGCTCACCTATGGGATACAATGAGATATTTTGAATTCATACACATCCTCATCATGTATCGATTAAATCAGAGTCATTAGCATATATATTATTGAAAGTTTTGTCATTTCTTCATGAGGCTACACTCAAAATTCTGTCATTTATCTGTCTCAAAATACACATTTATGTACATTCATATATGCATGTACATTCAAACAATACATCCTTAATTGTACCCAGTCCCAGATAAACCAGAATAACTTTTGCAACTAAAGGAACAATGTGCTCATGACCAGCATCCCCAAAATCTCACCTGTGTAAACTGCCATTCTTTTCTCTGCTTCTAGGAAATCAACTTTTTTTTTCAACTTTTATTAGATATTTTCTTCATTTACATTTCAAGTGTTATCCAGAAAGTTCACTATACCCTCCCCCCTCCCGGCCCTGCTCCCCTACCCATCCACTCCCACCCCTTGGCCCCTGCGTTCCCCTGTATTGGGGCATATAAAGTCTGTATAACCAAGGGGCCTCTCTTCCCACTGATGGCCAACTAGGCCATCCTCTTCTATATATGCAGCTAGAGACACGAGCCCAGGGGGTACTAGTTAGTTCATGGTTATTCTTCCACCTATAGGGTTGAAGACCCCTTCAGCTCCTTGGGTACTTTCTCTAGCTCCTTCTNTGTGTGTGTGTGTGTGTGTGTGTGTGTGTGTGTGTGTGTGTGTATTTAAGTGGGGGAGAGATATAAGAAAAAGTTCCAGTTACCCTAGAGCCTAACTCTTTATTCACTTTTATTGCTGAATTGCTGTGGCTTCAAAGTCTGGGTTGTAAAGTCCTTTTCCTCACACAACTTCCCGTGCCATTTCTCTTGCTTTCCATCATGGCTGAATTATTTAAGACATGTTTATGGGGTTTCCAACAGAGCTTTAAAATAAAAGATTGGCCACAGTGTGATATCCTGGCTACATTTTCTCTTTCTCAAAGAAGAGCAGAAATATATATTTAAAATACTAAATCTTTTGGAAAATTGCAAAATCTGCATTGTTGGAACACCACAGCGAGTGGCAGGGAAGCAAAAGCAACTTGCATTTGATCCAGGCACTGAGAAGACAGGCTCATGGTTGCTATTATTTTTTAAGTAGGGTTAACAAAAATTCTCTTGGCAGTTGACTATTCAAATGTGAGTATCATACACATTCTAACACTCATATCATGTCAATTTTAAATCTTTACTCTTCAAAGGAACCAAGTCTTCAATACCACATAAAATATTCTGATTAATAAAAATATCAACATTCAAAATATACAGAATATTCCCTCTATTATTTTATTCAAAAGCGTTAACTGCAAGGGATATATAACCTCTCTATTTCTTTTTTATAAATTTAATTGAAAAGAGATTTCTTTTCAAAATGAAACCTCCCTTCAGAGACAATCTTACTTATTTTCAATATAAATATCTCTATTGCATTTTTTCAAAGAAATAAAGATCCTGGCATAGTAGCATATACTCATAGTCCCAGCACTTGGAAGGCTCAAGGTTAGCCTGAGCTATAGGAAGAGACTCTATTTTAATGGATGGATGGATGGATGGATGGATGGATGGATGGATGGATATTTGGATAGATGGATAGATAGATGGATGGATAGAAGAAAAGGTAGGTGATGAAGGGTTGCATTTTTGGCCAAGATGGAGTAGCAAAGACCAATTTACTCTCATGCTAGAACGTAAGGAAAAACAGACAGACTATGCAATAGTTTTCACCACACTGGGAACCATCAAGGCTACAAAACAGATTAGGCACACCCCATGATTGCTCTGGCTTACCTACATGCGTGACTATAGTCATGGAGTATATAACATGGTTGTAGGGTATAGACACTGGGCAGAGTCAGCAGGTTCCTTGGGCTGTAAAAATGCACTGTGCACTGGGAAGATCAGTACAAAGTTCACATTAACACTGACACAGAGAAAATTGTGTCACGGAAAGACAAGGCCACCAATGACCCACTTCCTGGAACAGATACCCACTCAAATAGATTATGCATGTTAAAAAAAAAAGAAAGGAGGAAAGAAAGACAGAAAATCAAACAAAAACACCCATTACCAAGAGGGTTGGAGAGCACAAAGCCTGATGCACATAGCTCAAAGGCTGATACCTGTTTTAACAAGCCAAGCTAACACTAAATATCTTCACAGTTTGTGGGGTCTTGATGGTGCTAGGAAAGTGTTCCTCAGTAATGAGGAATCATTAGTTTTCCCCTAAACATGACGTTTGTCCTGCCTAACAAATCCTAAAGCCAATACCCAGAAAGATAGAACAATTTCCAAGTAATTTGAATGTAACCCAGAGCAAAGCTTCAGTATGTTTATATGAGTATAAAAGTGCCAGTTCTAAACAACGTAGAATTCACAAGGTTTGGCATGCAGTCAAAATTTAGCAACATACAAAGAAAGGTGAAGCTACAGCCTATTAAAAGGAAAAATTCTATTAGAACCAGTGGAGAATTGTCATATGTACAAATCAGCAAACAAAGGTGTTAATTTATATTGTTGCATTCTTTCATGTGTTAAAAAGACGAAGCACAGAAATAATAGGTATAAAGAAAAATAATCAAATAAAACTTCTAAAGATAAATATAGTAACCCTCAAGACAAGCTTTCTGAGTGAGATCGGATTAGCCACTGCAGCAGGAATATTTTCAACAAGAAGATAAAGAAATGGAAAGACCCCAAATTCAATATAGAGTGGCAGAATTAAAATGTTTTTTAAAAGAATCAGTTTATGCTGATACAACATGTGGCATAATAAACATGATATTTGTGTTCCTGAAGAAGCAAAAATAAATAAATAAATAAAAAAGCATAGTGTTTGAATAAATAAGATAATGGAGTTTTCTAAGTTTGAGTACATTAATTCCAACAAATTTCAAGTACAAGAAACACAAAGGAAACTAAAACAAATTCCATCACAGTTTCAAGCTATTTGGAAAGAATCTTAACAGCTAGAAAAAAAAAGCATGATTTATATAGAAGAATGGAGTTATATATGAGAGAATTCTTACTGGAATTAGAATATGCAAGAACACAATGGAACACCACTTTAAAATTTTTCATATATTAATTACACTAATAATGATACTTTCATTATAACATTGTCATATAGTGTATCATGTACTTTTTCATATTGACCTGTGATGACTGACTCTTTGCTACTTCTGCAGATACCTTTCTTCTTCCCAACTAGTCAGCCCCCATTCTAGTTTCGTGGAGTGTTGTTTGTTTGTGTTCTGCTATTTTTCGGTTTGCGATTCATTAGGGTTTCTTGCAGGATCCCGAGTGAGAGATTATTAACAAGAGCTCAGGCTTAAACCTTACCCCCAACACACACACTCACATGCACACACAGGTACACATGTGCACATATGTGCATGCACAGAAACACACACACACAAAGAGACACACACACACTAGCATCCCACCCTCTACTCTCAAATCTCATGTTCTTTACAATCTATCCCCTAGCCTCTTTCTTCCATCTTCATGAGTCTCTTTCTTATTTCCAGGCCTCATATATACCTGCTCTTACATAAGTGCACACATGTAAAAATTAAAAGCCATGATCTCTGAGAAAACATGTTGCATTTCTTATTCTGACCCTGTAACTTAATATAGTATTTTCCAGCTCTACTCACTTTCCTGAATATTTTCTAATTTAATTTTTGTAGATAAATATAATTCTATTACTTATTCGACCCCCAGTGATTAGTTGAGGGACATCTAGACTGATCCCTTTCCTAGCTATTGTGAACAAAGCAGCAGTAAAAAATGATTGTGCAAGAATGTCTGTGGTGAGACAGTCCTATGGTATGCCAGGAGCGATAAAGGTGGGTTATGTGGTATCTCCATTTCCATCTTTTTGAGACTCTTCCACACTGATTTTTGTAGTGAGAATGCTGGAGTTTTTATTTCTTTTAAAAACACAGAAATATTATAAAGATGTGTTTTTGTTTAATCTCAGGTATGGGATGCAGAGTTACTTTGCAGCCTAAGATTTGCTTCATGCTCTAGCAGAGGTGTGATTTTGCCAGCTGCACATAGTTTCTGCTATTGTGTGATGTTTGGAATTCTGGGGACTTTTCAGAGGGTGTATGAAAGCAGAGTGGCTTGCTGTTTGTTGTTGTTTGTTGTTTGTTGGTGGTTGCTTTTAGCTGTGATTTGTTAAGCAGTCATGCCTAACGAAGAAATAACAACAAGAAAAATTAGATATCCTAATGGTGGAGATCAAGTTTGTCCCAAGGAACTTGAACACCCTTAATCAGCAGGAAGTAGTCTAATAGTGTTTTCCCCTTTCTGACCCCTGACTTTATCCAGGGGTCTCTTTCCTTTCCTCTCTATCCTTTCGTTCCATCTTTTATCTAGTTTGAGGGGGTTGAAAGGATGGAAAACAAAAGGTTGAGAATGGTAGAGGAAAGAAGAGCCCACAAAGTAACAAAAGACTAGCTACAACTTTCCACAGTGGCTGCACTCATAGGCTTCTTCCAACATCAGTGACTAAGGGGGTCATTCTTTCCCCAGATCCATTTCAGCTTTGTTGTCGTCATTTTCTTGTGGACAGGCATTCCAAATGGGATCATGGATAGTTTGACACTGCATTTTTTGATGTCTAAAGATGGTAAACATTTCTAAAAATATTTGTTGGACATTTGTCCTTGTTCTTTCAAGAACTCCTTGCTCAGTTCCTTAGCCCACTTTTACTAGGCTTTTGTTATTATTGTTATTTGTATATTTCAGATCTTTACCTTCTGTCATAGGTGTAATTGGCAAAGATTTTCTCCCATTCTTTAGGTTGTCTCTTCACTTGAGTAACAGTTTCCTTTGCTATACAAAAGCTTTGTGATTTTGTAAGGTCCCATTTGTCAATTGTTGGTCTTATTTCCTGAACTACTGAAGAATTATTCAGAAAGCAATTACCTATGCCTATATCTTAAAGTATGGGGCAGGAGGGGGGGATGTCAGTCGAAAATGCCATACCTAGAAGAATATCTTTGATACATGTAGATTATATAAAACCCTTTTCAGATGTATTAAAACTGAAAGAATTAAAAATTAACACATTCCTACAAAGTGTGAAAGGCACGAACATCGCAACCAGATAACTTGACTAAGTCAATATTGTACAAAGACATACTGCATTCTGAGCCATATAGCAACTTTTAATCAATGTAAATAGATCCAAGTCACACAACATATAATTTATAATTAGAACAAAATTAAATTAAAAATGGATTAATAGAGACAGTTCTGCAAAATACCCAAAATATCTAGGACCAAAGTAAGCATTTCTAAGAAGCCACGGCTCAAACACACAATCAAGGACTTTAATGTGCTCTCATTTAGAGATGCTACATCC
This sequence comes from Mus minutoides, assembly GCA_902729485.2. Taxonomy (NCBI): domain Eukaryota; kingdom Metazoa; phylum Chordata; class Mammalia; order Rodentia; family Muridae; genus Mus; species Mus minutoides. The sequence continues at coordinate 345,515 of LR749861.1, forward strand.
TCCTAATGGGCTGGATGCAAATGAAAACATAGTATCTTAACATGGTGAGATTTCCCCCTTCAGAAATGGAATTCATGGAACCCAGAAAAAAGGAAAAGTCACAAAGCAGCGTCCTCAGCATCTCACTTCAAAACCAGAGAGAGCAGATGTGATCTGCAAGACAAAAGGACAAGTAGAGGGCAGGAGAGGAATTAAGTTAAAAAAAATGAATGAATGAATGAATGGAAAACAGTAGAAACCATCAATAAAAATGAAAGGTAGTTTTTGGTGGGAAACACAATATAGTGGAACATTATCTAACTAGGCCAACACAGAAAAAGAAAGCAGGGCACAACTCAAGGATACTAAGACAGTAAGCATCTCTCTGCTTACATTCATGAGCACAGAAGAGATGGGCTAAGTCCCGGGAAACCACAACCAGTAAGCACTCGGTCAGGATGAGGAGGAAGACCAGAGCACCACTCTTAACTATTAAAGAAAATGAGTTTGTACTAATTCTGCCAGAAAAGCAATCTCCAGACCCAGATGGTCTCACTGGAATTTTCTACATTTACAGAAAGAATAATAGTGATCAAATGCAGTATCATCCAGGAGTTAGAGAAGGAGAGAAAATCCCCAAAACCATTTTATGAGGCCAGAGTGAACCTGATATAAAAACCAAAGAGAGTAAGAAAAAAAAAAATACTACAGAACACAACAATCCTTAGCAAAATATTATTTAAACTGACTGAATGCTATAGAAAACGAATAAAACAACCAAACCCTGTTTAATCTGGAAAACAAACTAGGATTATTTATTCTTTTACAAAATCTCAATCTACCATCTTAACAGTTTAAAGGGAAAAATGCCACCCATTTATGTATAAAAAGTATTTAATGGAATTCAACATTCACATAAAATCTCTCAGCAAATTAAATATAAATGGAATCTTTTTTCTGCAAAAGGGTACCTATAGAAATTTCATATAGGCAACAATGTACTTAATGTGAAAGCCAGAATGTTTCAGTCTAACCATGAGAAGGCAAGTATGAATGTGTCTCAGCACTCCAATCTAAAACTACTGTGGAAAGTCCTAGCCAACGCAATAAAGAAGGGAAAGGCAAAAATACTGGAAAGGAGGCATAAAAGCCATTCCTGTTTGTAGAGTTATGATTAGTAATTTTTCTGAAGATATACAAAGAATTTATCAAAAAATTAAATGTAAAAACACACTGGGAGCTGAAGAGATGGGTGCAGTGACAAAGGACACCTGATGGTCTTCTAGAGGATCTGGGTTTTGTTCCCAGTACCCATATCAGGTGGCTCACAATTATCTGTAACACCAACTCCAGGAGATCTGATACCCTCTGGTTGCAATAGGCACATAGATGCACATGGTACCCATACATTCATACAGATACATGCATACACATAAACTTTAAAGAAAATGAAAAAAATTTAAAGTAGAGTTTAAAGCCTCTTAAGAGTCTTAGTAAGGTTGCAGGATACAAAAGAACTATACAAAAAAAATGAGTAGATTTATCCACACTGTCTTAAAACTGAATAAATTTTGAAATTGCATTAAGAATACTGTTTAAGAAATAGGGATAGAATGGAGGAAAACAAAATAGGGCTAAATCTAGTAAAGCTTATACACAGCACACATTCTGTAAGCTATATGAATTGTTGATAAATGATATCAAGGCAGTTCTAAATGAATGAGAAGGCGTGTCCCACTCATGTGCTGGCACACTTAGCAGGCAAAAAAAGTATCATTTTTCAAGTTGATGTCTAGATTTGCTGGCTTTCCAATAACTATCCTGGAACATACGGACAATTTCAAAACTCAATAACATTAAAAGAGTTGGAACGAACATTTTAAGTAAAGTTTATATTACTCCTTATTAAGGTTGTATAAAGCTGTGGTAATCACGACACTGTAGTGTAGTGGAGAGAGACAGAGAGATGGAGACAGATACACAGAGACAGAGACACAGGGACACAAAAAGACAAAAAGAAAGACAGACAGAGACAGACAAAGAAACAGAGACAGAAAGACAAAAGGAGACAGACAGACACAGAGATTACACAAATAGATGGATATAAATATGAGCAAAGTGTCACTCAATAGAAACCAAATAGTCTTTTCAATAAATACTTTTTAAAAATCTTGGATATCTGTATGTCAGAAAATAAAATCACAACATAAAACCTCAGAGCCTATAGAAAAAGTCAACAGAAAATAGGTTGTATATTTATAGGTATAAACTATTACATTTTTCATGGAAAACAGAGTAGAAAAATCTTTTTGACCAGGATTGGGCAGAGTTCTTCAATGTAGGAGCAAAAACGGAAGCCATAGAGCAAGAGATTAAGGAGTGGAATTCATCTTTGGAAGATGAAAATATATTCACTATATAATCAAGAATTCTCCCTGCTGGACATTTAGTCTGGAAATAAAGACTTAGCTTTGGACAGAAGCATGTACAGGAATATCCATAACACCTCTCCTTGTAATCATCTACCTCCCCTTGCCAATTCTCCAAGATGAGTGTCACCAACAGAATGAAATCTTCTGGTCCATGTGTACCAAGAGACAAATTACTGACTGGTACAGTAACTGGCTATCTCAGAGCCATTGTGCTAAGTGAAAGGGGCAGCTCTCGGAGGGCTACAATTAGCATCAGATAACTCATTCGTTTGACATTCTTTGAGAACAAAATTCTAGTATTTCAGAACAGATCTGTGTTTCCAAGGGTTGGGGAAGCAGTCAAAACTCACTATAAACATGGAACACAAGAGAATTTTGGGTGGGATAAAAGAATTCTTCTATATCCTTAATGCGGTGGTAGCTAAGCATGTCATATGACATATATCTGTTAAACGTGCAATAAAATTGGCAACTTATAACCACATCCGGCTCATCTTCATTTCATTTTTCCCAAGTCTCCTATCAAATCTCCCTAGTGATTTTATTAAGTTACAAGTATACTGTGACCAGCCTATTTAATAATGTCTTTGACTTTTCCTTGAAAGGGGTAAGTATACTTTGCATGCTTGCTGATGGTTTCTGAGTTTTGGTGAGGTTCCTGGAGTCCCTAGGCACATCCCAAGAGGCCTATTCTCTCCATCTGAATCTTCAGTGTCTCCTGTTAGCACTTCATCTATCTTACAGAATCTGCATCATTTGGATGAGGGAAGGCATGTGGTCTCCTCTCTCTCTGAATAATTTAATCTGTGCACCAGGGTCACTCCAGCTTTCCTCTTTGTCATTGTTTTTTTCTCTTTCCAATTTTTTATTAGATATTTTCTTCATTTACATTTCAGATGCTATCCCGGAAGTCCCCTAAACCCTCTCCCATCCCCCGCCCTGGTCCCCTACCCACCCACTCTCACTTCTTGGCACTGGGGCATATAAAGTTTGTAAGACCAAGAGGCCTCTCTTCCCAATGATGGCCAACTAGGACATCTTCTGCTATATATGCAGCTAGAGAGCTAGAGACACAAGCTCTGGGGTTACTGGTTAGTTCATATTGTTGTTCCACCTATAGGGTTGGAGACCCCTTCAGCTCCTTGGGTACTTTCTCTAGCTCCTCCATTGGGAACCCTGTGTTCCATCCAATAGGTGACTGTGAGCATCCACTTCTGTGTTTGCCAGGCACTGGCATAGCCTCACAGGACACAGCTATATCAGGGTACTGTCAGCAAAATCTTGCTGGCATATGAAATAGTGTTTGGGTTTGGTGGCTGATTATGGGATGGATCCCTGGGTGGGGTAGTCCCTGGATGGTCCTGACTTCCACCTCAGCTCCAAACTTTGTCTCTATAACTCCTTCTATGGGTATTTGTTCCCCATTATAAGGAGGGATGAATTATCTACACTAAGGTCTTCCTTCTTCTTGAGTTTCATGTGTTTTGCAAATTGTATCTTGGGTATTCTAAGTTTCTGGGCTAATATCCACTTATCAGTGAATGCATATCATGTGAGTTCTTTTGTGATTCAATTATCTCAGTCAGTATGATATCCTCCAGATCCATCCATTTGCCTAAGAATTTTATAAATTCATTATTTTTAATAGCTGAGTAGTTCTCCATTGTATAAATGTAGTACATTTTCTGTATCCAATCTTCTTTTGAGGGACATCTCGGTTCTTTCCAGCTTCTGGCTATAACAAGAATGCTATGAACATAGTGGAGCATGTGTCCTTATTACCAGTTGGACCATCTTCTGGATATATGCCCAGGAGAGGTATTGCGGGATCCTCCACTAGAACTATGTCCAATTTTCTGAGGAACGACCATGCCAGACTGATTTCCAGAGTGGTTGTACAAGCTTGCAATCCCACCAACAATGGAGGAGTGTTCCTCTTTCTCCACATCCTAGCCAGCATCTGCTGTCACCTGAATTTTTGATCTTAGCCATTCTGACTGGAGTGAAGGGTATTTTGATGTGCATTTTTCTGATGATTAAGGATGTTGAACATTTTTTCAGGTGCTTCTCAGCCATTCGGTATTCCTCACTTGAGAATTCTTTGTTTACTTCTGTACCCCATTTTAATGGAGTTAATTGAATTTCTGGAGTCCAGCTTCTTGAGTTCTTTGTATATAATGGATATTATTCCCCTATCTGATTTAGGATTGGTAAAAATCCATTCCCAATCTGTTGGTGGCCTTTTTGTCTTATTGACAGTGTCTTTTGCCTTACAGAAGCTTTGCAACTTTATGAGGTCCCATTTGTCAATTCTCGCTCTTACAGCACAAGCCATTGCTGTTCTATTCAGGAATATTTCCCCAGTGCCCATATCTTCGAGGCTTTTCCCCACTTTCTCCTCTATAAGTTTCAGTGTCTCTGGTTTTATGTGGAGTTCCTTGAGCCACTTAGACTTGACCTTAGTACAAGGAGATAAGAATGATCAATTCCCATTCTTCTACATGATAACTGCCAGTTGTGCCAGCACCATTTGTTGAAAATGCTGTCTTTTTTCCACTGGATAGTTTTAGCTCCCTTGTCAAAGATCAGGTGACCATATGAGTTCATTTCTGGGTCTTCAATTTTATTCCATTGATCTACCTGTCTGTCACTGTACCAGTACCATGCAGTTTTTATTACAATTGCTCTATAGTACAGCTTGAGGTCAGGCATGGTGATTCCACCAGAGGTTCTTTTATTGTTGAGAATAGTTTTTGTTATCCTAGGTTTTTTGTTACTCCAGATGAATTTGCAAATTTCCCTTTCTAACTCAGTGAAATATTGAGTTGGAATTATGATGGGGATTTCATTGAATCTGTAAATTGCTTTAGGCAAGATAGCCATTTTTACTATATTTATCCTGCCAATCCATGAGCATGGGAGATCTTTCCATCTTCTGAGATCTTCTTGGATTTCTTTCTTCAGAGACTTGAAGTTCTTATCATAAAGATTTTTCACTTCCTTAGTTAGAGTCACACCAAGGTATTTTATATTATTTGTGACTATTTTGAAGGGAGTTGTTTCCCTAATTTCTTTCTCGGCCCATTTATCCTTTGTGTAGAGAAAAGCCATTGATTTGTTTGAGTTAATTTTATATCCAGCTACTGCACTGAAGCTGTTTATCAGGTTTAGCAGTTCTCTGGTGGAATTTTTAGGGTCACTTATATATACTATCATATCATCTGCCAATAGTGATATTTTGACTTCTTCCTTTCCAATTTGTATCCACTTGACCTCCTCTTGTCAAATTGCTCTGGCTAGGACTTCAAGTACTATATTGAATAGATAGGGAGAAAGTGGGCAACCTTGTCTAGTCCCTGACTTTAGTGGGATTGCTTCCAGCTTCGCTCCATTTATTTTGATGTTGGCTACTGGTTTGCTGTATATTGCTTTTATTATGTTTAGGTATGGGGCTTGAATTCCTGATCTTTCCAAGACTTTTATCATGAATGGGTGTTGGATTTTGTCCAGTGCTTTCTCAGATTCTAACGAAATATTCATGTGGTTTTTGTCTTTGAGTTTATTTATATAGTGGATTACATTGATGGATTTTTGTATATTAAACCATCCCTGCATTCCTGGGATGAAGCCTACTTGGTCATGATGGATGATCTTTTTGATGTGTTCTTGGATTAGCGAGAATTTTATTGATTATCTTTGCGTCGATATTCATAATGGAAATTGGTCTGAAGTTCTCTATCTTTGTTGTGTCTTTATGTGGTTTAGGTATCAGAGTAATTGTGGCTTCATAGAATGAATTGGGTAGAGTACCTTCTGTTTCTATTTTGTTGAATTGTTTGAGAAGAACTGGAATTAGGTCTTCTTTGAAAGTCTGATAGAACTCTGCACTAAATCCATCTGGTCCTGGACTTTTTTTGGTTGGGAGACTATTAATGACTGCTTCTATTTCTTTAGGGGATATAGGACTGTTTAGGTCATTAATATGATCCTGATTTAACTTTGGTACTTGGTATCTGTCTAGAAATTTGTCCATTTCATCCAGGTTTTCCAATTTTGTTGAATATAGCCTTTTGTAGAAGGATCTGATGGTGTTTTGGATTTCTTCAGAATCTGTTATTAAGTGTCCCTTTTCATTTCTGATTTTGTTAATTAGGATGCTGTCCCTGTGCCCTCTAGTGAGTCCGGCTAAGAGTTTATCTATCTTGTTGATTTTCTCAAAGAACCAGCTTCAGATTTGGTTGATTCTTTGAATAGTTCTTTTTGTTTCCACTTGGTTGATTTTGCCCCTGAGTTTGATTATTTCCTGCTGTATAGTCCTATTGGGTGAATTTGATTCCTTTTGTTCTAGAGCTTTTTGGTGTGTGGTCAAGCTGCTAGTGTATGCTCTCTCCAGTTTCTTTTTGGAGGAGAACTCAGAGCTATGAGTTTTCCTCTTAGGAATGTTTTCGTTGTGTCCCATAAGTTTGGGTATGTTGTGGCTTCGTTTTCATTAAACTCTAAAAATTCTTTAATTTATTTCTTTATTTCTTCCTTGACCAAGGTACAATTGAGTAGATTGTTGTTCAGTTTACACATTAATGTCGGGGTTCTTTTTATTATGTTGTTACTGAACATCAGCCTTAGTCCATGGCGATCTGATAGTATACATGGGACAATTTCAATATTTTTGTATCTGTTGAGGCCTGTTTTGTGGCCAATTATATGGTCAATTATGGAGAAGGTACCATGAGGTGCTGAGAAAAAGGTATATCCTTTTGTTCTAGGAAAAAAATGTTCTGTAGATATCTGTTAAATTCATTTGTTTCTTAGCTTCTGTTAATTTCACTGTGTCTCTGTTTAGTTTCTGTTTTCAGGATATCTCCATTAATGAGAGTGGGGTGTTGAAGCCTCCCACTATTATTGTGTGAGGTACAATGTGTGCTTTGAGCTTTACTAAAGTTTCTTTAATGAATGTGGCTGCCCTTGCATTCATAGAATAGATATACAGAATTGAGAGTTCCTCTTGGAAGACTTTTACCTTTGATGAGTATGATGTGCCCCTTCTTGTCTTTTTTTATAACTTTGGGTTGAAAGTCACTTTTATCTGATATTAGAATGGCTACTCCAGCTTGTTTCTTCAGACTGTTTGCTTGGAAAATTGTTTTCCAGCCTTTCATTCTGAGGTAGTGTCTATCTTTTTTCCTAAGGTGTGTTTTCTGTAAGCAGCAAATGTTGGGTCCTGTTTGTGTAGCCAGTCTGTTAGTCAATGTTTTATTATTGGGAAATTGAGTTCATTGATATTAAGAGATATTAAGGAAAAGTAATTGTTGCTTCCTCTCATTTTTGTTGTTAGAGTTGGGATTCTGTTCTTGTGGCTGTCTTCTTTTAGGTTTGTTGAAGGATTACTTTCTTGATTTTTCTAGGGCATAGTTTCCATCCTTGTATTGGTGTTTTTCCGTTATTATTCTTTGAAGGACTGGATTTGTGGAAAGATATTGTGTGTATTTGATTTTGTCATGGAGTACTTTGGTTTCTCCATCTATGATAATTAAGAGTTTTGCTGGGTATAATAATCTGGGCTGGCATTTGTGTTCTCTTAGCGTCTGTATAACATCTGTTCAGGATCTTCTAGCTTTTATAATCTCTGGTGAGAAGTCTGGAGTAATTCTAATAGGCCTGCCTTTATATGTTACTTGACCTTTGTCCCTTACTGCTTTTAATATTGTCTTTATTTAGTGCATTTATTGTTCTGATTATTATGTGTCAGGAAGAATTTCTTTTCTGGTCCCGTCTATTTGGAGTTCTGTAGGCTTCTTGTATGTTCATGGGCATCTCTTTCTTTAGGTATGGGAAGTTTTCTTCTATAATTGTGTTAAAGATATTTGCTGGCCCTTTAAGTTGAAAATCTTCATTCTAATCTACTCTTATTATCCATAGGTTTGGTCTTCTCATTGTGTCCTGGATTTCCTGGATGTTTTGAGTTAATATCTTTTTGCATTTTGTGTTTTCTTTGATTGTTGTGTCCATGATCCTTATGGATTCTTCTGCACCTGAGATTCTCTCTTCCATCTCTTGTATTCTGTTGCTGATGCTCGTATCTATGGTTCCTGATTTCTTTCCTATGGTTTCTATCTCCAGGGTTATCTCCTTTTAGGTTTTCTTTATTGTCTCTACTTCCATTTTTATATCCTGGATGGTTTTGTTCAATTCCATCACCTGTTTGGTATTGTTTTCCTGTAACTCTCTAAGGGATTTTTGTGTTTCCTCTTTAAATGCTTCTAGTTGTTTACCTGTGTTTTCCTGTAATTCCTTCTTAAAGTCCTCCATCATCATCATGAGAAGTGACTTTGATCCATGTCTTGCTTTTCTGGTGTGATGGTGTATCCAGGACTTGCCATGGTGGGAGAGTTTAGTTCTGATGATACCAAGTAACCTTGGTTTCTGTTGCTTCTGTTCTTACACTTGCCTCCTGCCATCTGATTATCTCAAGTGCATGTTGTCCTCAATATATCTGATTGGAGCCTGTTCTTCTTATAATCCCAGTTGATTCTGGACTCCTCAGAGTCCAGCTGTCACTGTGATCCTTTGATTGTGGGCTCCTTTGAACCTGAGATTCTGGGTGTGTCTGAGTTCTTGGCAGTCACATTCCACTGAAACCCTGAAATACTGGCGTGACCCAGCTCCATCATCCTCTTGTCCTAAGATCCTGGGTGTGTTACAGTGCCTGGGAGTGGTGTCTCCTTTGAGGAGCGTGGAGCTGTCTGGTCAGTGGTCCCAAGAATGTGTGGAGAGTCCTCTAGGGACCGTGGGGGTGTCCACCGACTCTGCACCCAAGGTGACTCAGTGCTGGTGCCTACTCTAAGGGACTTGTACCCCTGATCTGGCTGACCTTCTGCTTCCCTAATGCTTTCTCAGGTCTAGAGCAATTGGCTTGGAACAGAAGTTCTGTTCCACTCAGAAGTGGTCCCCAAGATCGTGTGGAGAGTTCTCTAGGGACCGTGGGCAGTGTCTGCAGACCCCATGCCCAAGGTGGTGCTGGCGTTGACCCCCTTTTGTCATTTTTATCAGTTTGTTATGCGTCCCCATTTCATGATAAGGCTTTCACCTCCCCCACTTTCTACCCACATTGAATGTCCTGAATGTCCTGTTTTCTATCTAACTGTTTCTTCATTGTGGCCCCTTATTTCTTGGGACCATTTTGCATCATATTCTAGAACCCAGAATGTCTTAGCTTGTTCTTCACTACTCACCCTTCGAGCTGTCTGGGGGTGTTCTCAGAGGTGGCAGATCTCTCCTTACTGTTCCTATAGTATGTGGTGTGGCTGCCACTATCACATTGTTCAGTAACTTATTGCTATTATTCCCATCATCCCATACCTAAAACACAACAACAACAACAACAACAACAACAAAACTCTTTTGAAAAAGATCCTTGCCTTCATCCTTTCTATGTCCTTAGTTCCCACGTCTTAGTCATATACAGAACAGAATTAATGGCTGTTGAGTGACTCTATACAGCATCTCACTATCTACTGTCTTTCTTGTGGTTGGCAATAGCTCTGAGTTGTTGAGCAATGTTAATCACAGAGTGTTCTGGAGGACCCCACTTGTTTTCTAAACCTCAGTGTGTTCTGTGTGTAAGACTTTTGTATAAGATGTGGGGTGGGGACAATTTCTTTAATTCCTTTGCCTTCCTGGAAATCTCTTTAATTAAAATTTCCAAAGCTGTTTGCTAGTGAGCTACAGGTCCCAGGGGATTATTCCATGTGTAGGAACTAGCCTGGCTTTCAGCCTAAAAAATGGTTTATTGCTTCAGAGAGCAAAATTACTTTCTAGACAATTTAAACTGGATTTTCTTTCTGCATATACTTTAGAAAATAATGGGAAAATAAATATAAATTATCTGGACCCTAAAAAAGAGGGCTTTAAGTGCTTATAGGTCACCTGGCCAGGCATGGATCTGGTAAGAGATTCCAGTAAGAGGGTGACTGTTTCAAGCCCTTAGGCTAATTGCTTAGACCTTGAGATCTAAGATTTGTACTTGAGATTTGTATTTTCAAACTCATTAATAATAAAATAGGTAAATACATGTTGTATATTGTCTGTCTATTTACTGATCTCTCTCTCTCTCTTTTTCACACACACACACACACACACACACACACACACACACTTACATGAATATATTACCCACTTACTCAGTTACAGACAGATACCCCAGTTAGTGACAAAAGCTATATACTAAGCCGTTGGATGGCTGTAGTTCCTTGAAGACAACACAGGTAAATTGGCTGGATATATCAAAGCAAAGGTGATATACACCTTAAAATAAGTACAGGGATGTGATCATAGAGGTCAGAGTAAGAGAAGGTCACGGTTACCTGAGTATCATTTATAGATAGTTAAATGTCAAAGCCAAATAGTCTTGTAAGCTGTGTAAGACATCTGTATCTGTTTTCAATGCAGGGACAAAATAGGGTAATTTCCATGACCTTTTAAAAGAATCTGAAGCTTTTAACTATATACATATCTTCAGTCCTAAGTTTCATATCTTCAGCTTTCCAATATGAGATTAAGATAAATATATCCTTTAATGGCATTTATCCTTCATGTCTTTATCCCACAGGCTAATGGGTATGGTTTTGGTATGTTAATAGTGCTTCTGAGTTACAAAAATGTAACTCAACATGAGAACATTTGAGTTACTTATTCAAAGATATGCTAAATTTAACCTCAAAGAAATTATTACTTCACTGGTATCTCTGAATGTCTTCTAAAATAAGATCAATTTCCCTGTGTCTGGGATATTTTAGATATGGCCTGGCCTAATGGTGGGGGGGGGGTGAGCAAGTAGCTGGGCTATTAATGTTTCTTCCATTTCCATCTCCCTCTGATGGCCTTCTCAGCCAATCAAAGCTCAGACAAGTAGAGCTGGAGAACAGCTGCCCTGTTGAACTCTTGCTGTGAAAAGATCCATACACTGCCCAGTGACAGACAGTGAATGCTCTGGACTAAACTCTGTAGTCAGCAGAGAGATGGGAAAGGCAAGACTCACACAGTCCCCGTGAGAGCAAGACAGCTTAGCTGAGCAGCAGAGAGCTTGTATTACCATAAATCAAGATGCCATTTAATAAATGCCCAATTAAGGTGAAACAACTACCCAAGGATACATAATTATCCAGAAAAGTTCCCTGAGTACTGGTGGCATTGGGAGTATTCAATAGTTAGCCCCAAAGTCAAAAAACAAACAAAAAATCAAAACCCAGTATGTGCATGATGGAAGGAAAACCCTACCCAAGTTGTCCAGTGTATTATACAGAAGTAAAATTATTCATCCCATCACAGCGGACAAAGGGCTGCTTTGTACTATCTTTCTGGTGGTGGTTCTTGTGGAAAATTATGGTTTGAATTTGAATTTTTAAGAGTGGGGCCTTACTAGCAGAAATAGGCCAGAAGGAGTGAGCTTTCTAGGGTTATGACCATCTCCTCCATGTTAGTCACCTACTGTTTCCTGGTTCACTCGTGATGGGTAAGCAGTCACCATGGCACTCTCCTGCCACAGTGAACTGGACATGTCTGCCATTGTTCACACAGAGAAACTGAAACCCTACAAATGGTGTGCAACAAAATCAATTTTTCTTTCCTTACACGGTTTCTTATTGTGTATTTTGGTCACAGTGATACAAAAACAGCTGACACAGAAACACCTACCTTCATAGGGCTACCTCTCTAGGCTAGATGTTGAGGGTGACCACCCCCAGGTTTTTCTCTTTAGACTGTAATATTCCTTACATTCCCAGCAGGAAACACTTCCTGGTTACATATGCACAGCTCTACTCAGGTTTTTTTAAGGAAGAAGCATCAATTCACATTTTGCAGTTGGCTTCTGAACACAGTTCCTGGAAGCACATCCTTGCAAGCTGAGAGACGGTTTTGAGACAGTCTCACTCTGCAGTTCAGGCTGTTCTGGAACTCACCATATTCCTGCTTCAGCATTAAACATACTGGGATTGCAGGCATGAGGCACCACCTCTGTTCTCAAAGCTTAAATAACCATGGAGCCTTCTTCTCAGAAGCTGGTTTGAAGGCTTCCCCGTTAGTAAGGAGCTCCAAAGTGACTACTCAGAGAAACAACTCAAGGACTCATCCCTGGGTGTCTGGCATACCGTAGCTGATAGGCCACAATCAACACTATCTTACTTAAACAAACATATGCATCTCCAATAAATTTAGTTTCAAAAGGAATGAATTAAAGGGTTAAGGAGCTGAGAAGAATGGAAGAAAAAGTGTGTGTGTAAGATGTCTTACTAATTATTCTTCTAAAGAAGATGCCTTGTACAAGACACAATAAAGATTCAAAATGAGGTATTCCCTTAATGAGGCTGAAGGGTTTTCTCTGGTATTTGCAATTTAGGCTGCAGTTCTAATTGGGTAAACCACTGGGTCTTTGATTTCACCAGATTTTGAAAAAAAAAAAAGTCATCTGACCCAGGTAGAGGTAGATGAAGTGTTTGGCTTCCTGTGTCATAACTGCCTAAGTGTCTCCCTGTGCTGGAGTGGTAAGTGTAGCTATTCATCTCACCCATATTATAACTCCCCCAATGCCTGATCAGCATAAGTGGCTCTTCATCTCACCTATATTATAATCCCCCAATGCCTGGCAGCATAAGTGTGGCTATTCATCTCACCCATATAATAATCCCTCCAATGCCTGAGCAGCATAAGTATGGCTATTCATCTCACCCATACTATAATCCCAACAAATCCTGTTGCAGACTTTCAGACATGTCTGTGAATTTGATCACCACCTTCTGGCTATACCTGTCTTCTGTGGATCAAGTGCTAGCAGACTGCTTTTGTCTCCTAGGTCAGATGCTAGTATGACTTGGGCCAGCAAAGAGAGGCCACCATTATCTAAGCCATAGCACATCTCAACCAGATTGTTGAGGTTTTGTGGCTACATGTTCTAGGGCCACCCATTTCTGATTCCCTTGCCCCCTGTGCAACTTCAATGTCATGATTCTTGAAATTATATCTTTAAAGTTTATGTTCTGGGGTCTTAAAGCTCTGGGAGATTTAAGTAAATTTTTATTCAGATAATCTAAACAATTTTAGATGACTGCCTATGGTTTTTAAGTAGTGTCAGTTGGCTATAAACTGTTACTAAGGCAGATAGTAAAATGATTAAAAATACTATTTAAAGTGTTTCATGGATGGCTGAGGATAAAATTTAGAACTGAGGGTCTCCTCATCTTTGTTACTAAGTTTATTACTTATCTCCTTAAGTTATACCCAGGCATTATGGCTTCAATTCCAGCATTCAGAGACAAAGGTAGATACAACTCTATGAACTCCAGGGCACTCAGGTCTACATTGTGATACCCAGTCTCGAAAGAAAGAAAAGAAAGAAAAAGAAAAGAAAAGAAAAGAAAAGAAAAGAAAAGAAAAGAAAAGAAAAGAAAAGAAGGAAAAAAAACTAAAAGAAGAAAGGAAGGAAGGACTGGTGGATATATTTGGAGATATAACAAAAGAATCTCCATAGAATTAGAGTACAACTGAACAAAATGAGTTAAAATGTACATGGGATCCTTAATGACTTAATAAAAGACTTGGTAATTACCAGCTGAGATTAGACAGATTCCCCACTTAGATTTGTATTAAGTGGCTGAATCACTAAATATGGATATAGTCAGAATAATAGGACATACTTTCATTGTTTAGCAGTATTTTTGTTTGTTTGACTGTTTGATTTTATAACTAGGTATCACTCTATAGCCCTGGGTTACCTGAAACTTGTGGAGATCTGCTTGCTTCTGCCCCCCAAGAGCTGGGATTAAAGGCATACACCACCACATTCAGTTCAAATATACTTTGAGTGAGTGTTCCTGAGTGTCATTCTAGACATAATTCCTGTAGTTTTTGCTGAAAGCAATTTCGTGGCCTAAGAAAACAGGTAATCTGGCTGTTTCATAGTTGACAAGAATATTACAAAATGTGACTTTTATATCAAAACAAACTCTAGAAGTTACCATAAACATATGCTTTTGAGCTGTACAAAGTAGATCAAGTGGTGTTCAGAAGAGCAATTTAATTTTTTTTTGAACCTCAACAATTTGGCACCTCTTGGCTAACAACATTTTAGCAGTTTGGCTTACACTAGAATAACTAACTAGCACTGGCCACATTTTTCTCTTGCTCTCTTAAAGTCTCAAAAGATGTTCATGTTCTGACAGGAGCCCAGGACCTACCTGCAAGCTTCCAGAGATAAGCACAAACTCCTCTAGGTTACAGTTTGCTAGACCTTTTCCATTAGCTAAAACATTTTATTTATGTTCTTGGCTCTGTTGGCTCTCTGCTCTAAAGCAGGGGCAGAGCCTGCTATGCCATTCAAGATGAATAGAAAGATGATGAAACCCACTCAGCTTTCCCTCCTTTCCCATCACTATGTTCCAAAGGTATGGTATGTGCTTAGTAGCATGCCTCTTCCTTCTCTGTGTCGAGCTGAGATCTTTGATATCTAATATCTCGAAGTTCTGCTTCACCAGAACTGTCAGGCAGCTGGCTACCTTCCTTTCCATCTACCTTGCACGCCACCACACACACACACACACACACACACACACACACACACACACACACACCAATCAAGGTGATTATGTGAGGGTTACCTTTTGTTTTATACATCTTCCAGTCACCCAAGCATGGTAAAGCAATTTTAGATCATTATATAATTTTTCCACAAAACTCAATAGGCTTTTGTAAAATCTGTCATATACCTGGCATTAGACTTAGCATTAAAGACAATATCAAAGATATGTTACGTGGTTCCTGAAGCTTACAAGAACTCTCCTTTTTGCCAAGAAAAAGAGGGGAGGAAAGGGGGAGGGAGAAAGAGAAAGAGAGAGAGAGAGGGAGACAGAGAAAGAGAGGAAGGGAGACAGAGAGAGGCAGAGAGAGAAAGAGGGGGGACAGAGAGGGGAGGAACAGAGGAGAGAGAGAGAGAGAAAGAGATAGGGAGAGAGCAGACAGACAGATAGAAAGAGAGAGAGAGGGAGAGAGAAATTAGATAGTGAGAATTAGAACACATCAGTTTTCAAAATTAAACATATTCAAGCAGTAGTGTCTAAAAAAGAAGAAATAAATTGTTCAATGTATAAAAATGAGGCAGTATACTGGATTTGGGGCCATTTTGACTGTATATTTCTTTAATGGGCATAAATAAAAAGCCTCAGTTCTTTTGAATGCCTTCTTTCTTACTCATTCTGATCTTTCGTATGTAATCCGTAAAAGGCCATTGCTCCCTTCATAAATCTTCCTTAATTCAAAGCATAACTCCTAAAGTTCAGAAACTGAGCAGATTAGCTTGTGCTGCCCCTCACTAAAATGTTCAGGGATAAACATCTCCCTGGAGTCACAACTACAGTCAACACAAAAGTAAATCAAAAGTCAGTTATGAGTTCCATTGATTTATCAATGAGCTTGTTAATGGTGTGTGTCTAAATTATAGCACTATTACAAACTCTGCAACCACTTGCTACCCCCATTACTTCATAGTATTTTAAAGCACGTAGTATTTTATATACATGTATGCATATTCATGCATGCACATACATATATTTGCATCTATAAACTTGGCATTTCATGATGACATATGTTTTGCCACTAGATCAGCTGTATTATTTTTGGAAACGTTATTCTCTTCGCTTGGAAATCATAACCTCTCAGTCAATCTGGTTATGACTTCATAACTTTTATAGCTTTCAGTCTGTATTTTTGCAAAAATCTTATTGTGATTATAAAACAGTTTTCTCTGGTTATGGGGAAAAGAAATAACTTCACATGTTGCATCTTTAAAGATGCTTAGAGTTCTTTGTTGGGGTATGATGTGTTTGCGTGAGCACATAGTCTAACAGAGAGACTTTTAAGCCAAACTGACTGCTGAATCTCAGCTTACTAATTAAATTACAGTTGAATCATTAAGAACAATGCTTTCAAGGTTCTATGGACCCTGGAAAGGAGATTAAGAGTAATTTAAAATGCAGAACACCATTAATTTTATTCATTAGGCATAAATAATTATCTTACTAATTTATCATTCCCCTTTAGGGGAAAATGGGATCTCTACATTTCATTTCCATTTTTATACACTGACGTCTTTTTTCATGTAAAAAAGAAAAAACACGTCATTTAAAGTTTCTACTGATTTGATGCTCTGTTTTAAAACAATGGCTTCTGTACAATTTTAGACTCATGGAAATCACCTGAGAATTTTCTTGATAGGTGCATAGTACTCCAGAGTGTCTGGAGTGGGACTGAGCATGTGCACTCTTAAGCACCAGTTGATGTGTCACAAATCTATCAACAACACTGTGAATGCCATGGCCAAGGCACCAGAACCTAGTCTGCAATCCTCCTCCGATAGCATTAGTGTTCTGTGGATCACATCAGCTTCCCGAGCTTTATATTTCTGGTTACTTTTTCCTGCCATGTTTAACATTTTCATCCATTACACTGTTTGTATTAAAGGCTAACAATTCAGAGTAATGTCCCCAAATACTAAGAAGAAGATATCTTGAGTACAGACTTTGAAAAAGTTCCATACATAGAAAACTAAAGTATGTTTTGGACACATGCTTATTTATAATCTAAGTGGGTTTGTTTCATGGGCTCATCCCAAGGTTTCATCTCATCCTGACCACCTGTGTAATTCCCCTGAGCTCCACTCATCACAGCATTAAAAGAAACTCTGTACCTACTATACAGTCATAATAAGAATATGCTAGCCCGCTGTTTCTCTGCTGCCCTGGTTATAGGAAAGTTCTTCATACTGGCAGGCTCTCCTCAAGATGGAATGAAAGTTGTACTAGTCAAAGGGTCAACAAACTTTTCTGAATGGAGCGTGAAAGAAGCAGAAATTAGTTTCCATTTGTACTGCTAACCAGTTCTCCTTAGTACTTCTAACTGGGGCTGGGTGTGGCTGGGAATACTGAACCTATACGATCTCTGGGTTATCTATGTAGATATGAAACAGGATTCTGGATGGGTTTGTGACATTTGCATATATTAAGTCCCCACAGAGATGGTGAGGAAATGTTGCCAAACTGTCCAGATGTCTTCACTAGTCAGCAAGTGCCAAATAGGCTGTGTAGCTAGATAGGCAGAGCTCTCCTAACATATTCTTTGAGTAAGCACCACACATGCACCAAAACTTTCCTACCACCTTCTGCTCTTCTATTACACAAGATCAAAAGAGATTCATTAAATACAAATTAGAGGATAAATATGGGTTGAGCGATGACTCCTAGGTGCTCTTATTTGTTGGTATATTGAAGTAATAATTTCAGATTATAAACACAAACAAGTACTGCTTGGATGGCTTTGGAGTATTTGGCCCTGTTAGAGGCAAATCTCATAAAACATCCTATTACTGGAGGAAGCTAAAATTGTATCCCTCTGGCTCATTATTCCCAAGTCTGTCTTTGCACATTCATTCAGAGAAAATCATGGACATCCTCTGAGACTGTTAAAGACCCAGATCCTTTAAGATTTGGAAGAAGTTACAATGGGGATAAGAATCTGTATGCAGGACACTATTGAGAAACTCCAAAACTCAACTGGAAACAACACTAGAGGTCTTTAGTCCAAACTGCTATGCAAAGCTTAAATCATGTGTCTCATTGCTTGGCAGATGGTTACCAGCTTGTACTTCAACACTTACAGGAGTGAGAAATGCAGCACTTTTTAAGATAACCAATGCTTTAGTAATGGTTCCAAATGTTTAAACACTCCCTCTGTTCCAGAGCCCAAACACACCTTCCTTAAACACCGATTCTTTAAAAAATGGCTCAGCATTTTTGCATTATAAAGTCTTCCTGTCTTCCATCTCAGCTCCCCCCACATTTTGAGTACATCACATTATTACCCCCGTTTCTTACAGCTTTATTTCCAGGTCCAACTCTATTCATCCACTCAAGTGGAGAGCAGATTTTCAGGCTCCTCAGACCCAAATGTGGCACTAATATATGTCCAAACTGTATTGGAAGGACAACTATTGTCTGCAGGATGTGCAGTGGTTCAATCATGTGATATGTAATTGCCATTTTTTCACCAGCCAATAAAACCTCTGACTTTTTTTATTAGATATTTTCTTTATTTACATTTCAAATGCTATCCTGAAAGTTCCCTATAACCCCCCCCCCCCCGCTGCCCTGATCCCCCACCCTACCATTCCCACTTCCTGGCCTTGGCATTCCCCTGTACTGGGGCATATAAAGTTTATAAGACCAAGTGGCCTCTCTTCCCAATGATGGCCAACTAGGCCATCTTCTGCTACATATGCATCTAGAAACATGAGCTCTGGGGGTACTGATTAGTTCATATTGTTGTTCCACCTAAAGGGTTGTAGACCCCTTCAACTCCTTGGGTAATTTCTCTAGCTCCTCCATTGGGGGCTCTGTGTTTCATCCTATAGATGAATGTGAGCATCCCCATCTGTGTTTGCCA
Source organism: Mus minutoides (assembly GCA_902729485.2). Taxonomy (NCBI): domain Eukaryota; kingdom Metazoa; phylum Chordata; class Mammalia; order Rodentia; family Muridae; genus Mus; species Mus minutoides. The sequence goes on from LR749861.1 coordinate 364,408, forward strand.
GGCACTGGCATAGCCTCACTCGAGATAGTTATATCAGGGTCCTTTCAGCAAAATCTTGCTGGCATATGCAATAGTGTCTGGATTTTGTGGCTGATTATGGGATGGAGCCCCAGGTGGGATAATCTCTGGATGGTCCATGCTTTCTTCTTAGCTCCAATCTTTTTCTCTGTAACTCTTTTCATGGGTATTTTGTTCTCTATTCTAAGAAGGAATGAAGTATGCATACTTTGGTTTCGTTGTTCTTGATTTTCTTGTGTTTTGCAAGTTGTATCTTGAGTATTCTAAGTTTCTGGGCTAATATCCACTTATCAGTGGGTATATATCAAGTGACATCTTTTGTGATTGGGTTACCTCACTAAGGATGATTTCCTCCAGATACATCCATTTGCCCAAGAATTTCATAAATTCATTGTTTTTAATAGCTGAATAGTACTCCATTGTGTAAATGTACCACATTTTCTGTATCCATTCCTCTGTTGAGGGACATCTGGGTTCTTTCCAGCTTCTGGCTATTATAAATAAGGCTTCTATGAACATAGTGGAGCATGTGTCCTTATTACCCGTTGGAATATCTTCTGGGTATATGCCCAGGAGAGGTATTGCTGGATCTTTTGGTAGTACTATGTCCAATTGTCTGAAGAACCTCCAGACTGATTTCCAGAGTGGTTGTACCAGTTTGCAATTCCACCAGCAATGGAGGAGTGTTCTTCTTTCTCCACATCCTCACCAGCATCTGCTGTCATCTGAGTTTTTGATCTTAGCCATTCTGACTGGAGTGAGGTAGAATCTCAATGTTGTTTTGATTTGCATTTCCCTGATGACTAAGGATGTTGAACATTTTTTTCAGGTTCTTCTCTGCCTTTCGGTTTTCCTCAGTTGAGAATTCTTTGTTTAGTTCTGTACCCCATTTTTAATGGGGTTATTTGAATTTCTGGAGTCCAGCTTCTTGAGCTCTTTGTGTATATTGGATATTAGTCGCCTATCAGATTTAGGATTGGTTAAAATCCTTTCCCAATCTGTTGGTGGCTTTTTTGTCTTATTGACAGTGTCTTTTGCCTTACAGAAGCTTTGCAATTTCATTTGTCAATTCTTGATCTTACAGCACAATCCGTTGCTGTTCTGTTTAGGAAATTTTCCCCTGTGCCCATATATCCAAGGGTTTTTCCCACTTTCTTCTCTATAAATTTCAGTGTCTCTGGTTTTATGTGGAGGCCTTTGATCCACTTAGACCTGAGCTTTGTACAAAGATCAATTCGCATTCTTCTGCATGATAACTGCCAGTTGTGCCAGCACCATTTGTTGAAAATACTGTCTTTTTTCCACTGTATAGTTTTAGCTCCTTTGTCAAAGATCAAATGACCATAGGTGTGTGGTTCATTTCTGGGTCTTCAATTCTATTCCGTTGATCTACCTGTCTGTTGCTGTACCAGTACCATGCAGTTTTTATCACAATTGCTCTGTAGTACAACTTGAGATCAGGCATGGTGATTCCACCAGAGGTTCTTTTATTGTTGAGAATAGTTTTTGCTATCCTAGGTTTTTTATTATTCCAGATGAATTTGAAAATTGCCCTTTTTAACTCAGTGAAGAATTGAGTTGGTTTTTTGATGGGAATTGCATTGAATCTGTAAATTGCTTTTGGGAGGATAGCCATTTTGACTATTGATCCTTCTAATCCATGAGCATGGGAGATCTTTCCATCTTCTGAGATCTTCTTCAATTTTTTTCTTCAGAGACTTGAAGTTCTTATCATACAGATCTTTCACTTCCTTAGTTAGATTCACACCAAGGTATTTTATATTGTTTGTGACTATTGTGAAGGGTGTTGTTTCCCTAATTTCTTTCTCAGCCCGTTTATCCTTTGTGTAGAGAAAGGCCATTGATTTGTTTGAGTTAATTTTATATCCAGCTACTGCACTGAAACTGTTTATCAAAAACCTCTGACTTTTAAAGTGTTGTTACAAAACCAAAAATCTTCAACACTTCCTTAGGAACAGTCTTCTCCCTTGCATATTAGGTGATAGTATACTCTTTTGAGACCAAACACAAAGTCAATAGAACCCTTTCCTAAAATGTCAGCTGAATAGATCTCACTTGATCTATTCATTGATCAAATGTTTGGAATCTACTTATCTCAGTTAGGTATCAGCTATAGATGATGTTTTTAATTAAATAAAAATGCTGACAAGATCAAGTATGGAGTCTTTTCTATACTGCTTTATATTGGCCCTGGTTTACTAACAGAGAGCCCAGCCAATCGGAAATGTTCCTGTAAATGTTGAGTTGGGTAGGTTTTCCTTTTTGTTCCATAGCAGACTACCAAGAATTATCAAAAACTTTTCTCAAATCAAACATAATCATCATGGGATTAAAAAAAAATAATGCAAGGTAGAGAGAATCAATCTGGAGTCCAAGACCTTATTCTCATTTTATTTTTGAATTCTAATAATTTTCTGCTACTCACATAATTGTTATTAATAGGAACCAATGTGAGGTGTGGAAAGATGGCCTGTATCCACCTGAGCATTAGGGATCATCATAATGTTATCTGCTGATTCAGTCTACTATCACACAAGTAAAATGACTAAGATTGGTTTAATAGAACCTGTTTGAATCAAAGTCACAGCCAGTGCTGGTAATAACCTCAGTTCTCTATATCTTTCCAAAAGACACTCCAAACTAATATGTTTCTACCTAGAGCTAGCCATTATTTTATCCTTAAGTCTAATTTTAAGGCATTTCTTCATTGAGCCCACTTCTTTCATTCCTTTAAGAAGAAAAGGGAAACCAGATGGTGTGGCTGACAGTTACTATGTATATGAAATTCCTTAAGCAGTGTGAAGGAGAGTGCCTTATTTCACAATGCTGATGGAGCCCATCCTTTGCAGGCTTTTCAGTATCTTTGTTCTCCAATGTGTTGAAATGAACGCTAATCACTTTAGTTATGGAGTTGAGTATCTTCAGATAGCAACAGATGTCCCTCACTCTCTTCTTTCCAATTTGGGGCGTGCTCTTGAAACTTTATGCTAAAAAATTAAAACTTAGGAGAGAGTAGGATTTTCCTTGTGTTCACTCTAAACATGCCACGTCCCCCTCTAGACAGCAATGTCATAATGAAAATGATGGTGGAGCTCTATATGAAGTTGGGGCATGGACCATGTTAAACATGTAAAGTAAATCAGACTTTTTAAACTGACTAACTTCCTCCTTATTTATTTTTTAAGATAGGGCTGCCAATAGTCAGGAAGGTTGAGAAGGAGCTGCCAATCAACTTTCACCATTCTGAACACAATGAAAAGCATGCAATGAAAAAAAAAAAAAAAAAACCCCAAAAAACAAAACTCCATTTGTATAGCTTCAGGCCTCAAACCTCATGACCATTCAGTGACCATGAATTGATTCTCAATACTTATTTCCTAATAAGTGCTAACTGTGCATGTGTGTATTTCTACTAAAAAGGACAAATCCCTTCATGAAGTAGAATGTGAGAGAGCTGTTCCAGAATGTGAGGTATCACGTGAACTATTGGACTTTGTTTGTGAACTCTTATATACACTATTGGCCTTTCCTAAGGAATACAATGGATTGATTACTTTCAATGACTACATTTTTTGGACAAGCAGTGTTGAACTGCTCTGATGAGATGAAACTGGGAAACCCAAATTTCTTTTAAGAGCCCTAATCTGGACATGTTTAAAACAGTGATACACCTCAGAACTGACTGGCAACCATTCAGAAAGGTCACATTAAAGGCACAATTTGAAAAGGAAGCCACGATTTTATAACCAGGTTTATATTAATCCCAGGGATCTAAGCAGAAAACTCAGTTTATTCATACTACCCTAATTAAGCCTAAAACACTGGCTAGATTCTAAACTATTCAGTTAACAGTAAAGCCGGAGAGAATTTTCAAATACTTCTACAAGTTTCAACCAAATGACTCATAAAATTCTAAGAGACATGGTCTACAATACAAAAGTTCTGGCACAGAGAACATGGAATACCTATGGATTCTACAAAGTGTGCCAGTAGTGTGCTTAGGGAAATGCTGTTTAGGGGGAATGTTAATTGCTATGCTCATATCTTTCCACAATACAAGGAGCTTTTGGAAGCTGTAAATTTTAGTGTTTCAGGCAGGTGAATTATGATAAGTTGTCTATGAGACAACTCTGAAACTTTATGTGATGGCTTCAACTTAGGAAGGCAATTGGTAGGCCATAGTCTAAAATATGGAAAAATACATATTTAGTTCTGAGAACCACCTACTTTTGATTTTATCACTCCTCAGTGAAATTCCTTAGAGGCCCCTTTTGTGGTAAAGAGCTGCCTGTGAAGGGTATTGGGGAATTGTCATGGTAGATATACCTGTGACAGCATAAGGAGGGCAAGAGGAATACAGAGAAGGAAGCTGATCCACTGCAAGATTGAAACCAGCTGTAAGAGGGATTGCTAATGCTAAAATAACCTCATAGTTGTCCTATAGACTGAAGCCAGCATCAGGGCATTGGATCTGGGCAACTTCCAGTCACCAGCTATAGGCAACCATCTAGAAGAATTGTAATTCCAGAAAGGGTATAATCAGTGCTTTCAAGGGGTTCCCACTGAGGGGTACTGTCCATCACAGGAATCTTACACTATGCATTTCCAAGCTGGACTCTACTTCTACCAGCATCCCCTGGAAAATCTGCAGCTTAAGTTGCCAACCTCAGTGGCAACAGTGGCATCTGGTCCACTAGTCTGGAGTAGCTATAGTCCATCCTCTACTTCATCTACCTCTTTGTGTATACCATGTACAAGTATTTCTATGCCCTGTAAATGCTGTATCATCAGTATCTGGTGCATCTAGACCTTCTTTCCACTTCCAATGCTAGTCTTCTCATTTGGCTTCTCTATCACCCATCCTCAGTATCTATCAATGATACTGCTCTTAGTCACTGCACTAGAATACTGTATTATGCAACACTTACTTAACTGCTGTCTCACTGAACAGGGCCAGGTCTAAACTCCTTAGGAGATTACAGAAGTTCTTTGCTGACCCACATAATGCCACTGCTTGCTCTTTCCCTCTCTCTCCCTCTCTCTCCCTCTCTCCCTCTCTCCCTCTCTTCCCCTCTCTCTCCCCTTCTCTCCCTCTCTCGTCTTCTCTCCCCCTCTCTCTCCATCCCTCTCTCCCTCCCTGAATTCTCCTTGGATACTTTCCCTTAGCTAACTGGCTCTGTAATATCTAACTTACAGACCACAGTCTTCAGAGTATAGAGGGTGACCCCAACACTAGATCACACATTCTATTTAGAAGTCATTTCTTCTCATCAAGAGGCAAAGCCCTTGATCCAGAACAGTGATAAGGCAGGCATTTTCCTTAATACCAGGATTAATCCCAGAAGAACACATGCCCTTTGGGGCCTCCCAGATTTGGCAAGAAGACAGCTCAACCCTGTTTGCTAGGCTAATCCCAGACTGAATGTTGCCACTAAATCCTTACCGAGCAGGACTTATGTACCAGCTGTTAACACTGATACACACACAGTGCCAATACCAGGCACCATTCCCCAGGCACTGATACATGCTTGCCTGCTAATCCCCCTGCCTGCTGGAGTGACAAGGAAAGGAGCCAGGTCACCGTGAGTCAGTGGAGAGCAGGCAGAGGCTCTGCCACTGTGAGTGTGCCTTGATGGCGAGCGATATACCATGCTGTGTTCATTCTCACATCAAAGCAGATAGCATCAAGTTATTTTCATTGGCCTTAAGTTCCAAGAAAGCAGTCATTGGTCATTTCTGGACATGATCATGAAAGGAACAAAGAGGCAGAAAAACTGAGAAAGAAACAGAAAAGGAACAAAAGAAAAAAGCAGAGAGGTGTCAGAATTGGGTATTTTTTCTATTTTTTATTCTTTCTTTTTATTAATTAATTTATTTTTTACACTCCATGTTTTATCCACACACCTCCTAGTCCACCCCAACTGTTCCACTTCCCACACATCATCCCCACACCCTGTCTTCATGTGGATGTCCCTACCCCCATCCCACCTGACCTCTAAACATCCTGGGGCCTCCAGTCTCTTGATAGTTAGGTGCATCATCTCTGAATGAACACAGACCAGGTAGTCCTCTACTGTATGTGTGTTGGGGGCCTCATATCCGCTGGTGTATGTCTTAAATTTTAACTTCTGATGAAAACAGAGCCTTCCCTGAAGACAATAGCTACATTTTGTCTTCAGACTAACAGCGTTGTTGTTTGATGTCTCAGGGGGAGCCCAACACCACCGGGACAGCCACACACAGGCACTGAACTCTGCCTCCTGGTCCCTTGGGTAGTGATGGGTGCATATCCTTTGGGGTCAGCAAGACCTGAAGGCAGGATGTTAGAACCACCTCCCCACTGTGAAACCCCTTCCTGGGGTTTCAAGCTTGTCCTTTCTACACCTCCCTCTTGCAGTGAGTTCTTCTTGGCTTGAGAATGTTACCCTAGAGGGGGAGACAGCCCCATAGGCTTCCTCATGGTCTCCACCATTTGCTGTTGTTGGCTGCAAGTCCCGTGCCAGGAGCCAGAGGCTCAGCGAGTGAGGACCCCGTGCTCAGCTTACCCAAACAGCAGGCTGCAGGCAGTCAGCACACGCTGGGCAGCTGCCTTCTGCCCCACTGGTGATGATGCCAGCTCCTGCCTCAGATGTGCAGTTGCTCAGAGTGCCAAAGTCCCATCCCCCTCCTGCATCTATACAAAGTCGCCTGGTGCAGGTCATGAGTGATTGGCAGTTTGTTTCTTTCTCTCTTTCTCTCTCTCCTTTTTTGTTAACATTTTCCAGTGGATCCATACTGTTTTACAGCCAAATGTCTTTGAAAGTTCTTTGGCAGTGCATTCCTGAAGCATCCTATTAAATAAACAACGTCGTCGTCCTCACAAGCTCATGATTGCAATTCCAGGGTCTTTCTTGTTCTGCATTGTCACATCCCTGGAGCAGTAGAGTCTAAAGAGAACGCATTCCCCAGGCCTTTATCTTCTCAGGACCAAGAGCCTCTCCTCCCACTGATGTCCAGCAAGGCCGTCCTCTGCTACATATGCGGCTGGAGCCAATGCAGCTCTCACTGTGGGCTGAGACCATTCCAGGGACACGCATATTTAAAGTTTTTGTCTTCTTAACGTCTCCTGTTATAGAAAGAAAAGTGGATTCATTTTTTTGTGTGTGTGGTTACGGAGCAATGAAGAACAGATTACATCCTAACATTCACCTTCCTGTGATTCCTCGCTAAGGACGTTCAGTTAGGGAAACATACGGGACAGAGCTAGTTGCACAAGTGGAAGCACCACCACAGTGCAAATCAATTATCACAGAAACAAGGCTTTGTTTCTCTCCTGCCAGTCTGACCACTTTGCACCCCCAAACCCCTGGGGCCTGGCATTTGGAACCTGCTCAATTCATGGTAGCCTGCATGTTTGTC